>JH431490.1:0-11566 GCA_000239455.1 Strigamia maritima
GTGATAATTAATATTTAATTTTTGTGATATTTAATATTTAATTTTTGTGATAATTAATATTTAATTTTTGTGATATTTAGTATTTAATTTTTGTAATATTTAATATTTAATTTTTGTGATATTTAATATTTAATTTTTATAATATTTAAATTTTCTTTTAATTTTTGTAATATTTTTATTTCATTTTCATAATTTTATGTAAATTATCTTGTCATAAAAAAAAATTTCTGATGTGATATTTTAATTTTTGTAATTTTTTTATTTCATTTTCATAATTTTATGTAAATTTAGTCATAAATAAAAAATAAAAAAATCATTAAAAAAAATAAATTGCAAAAATAATTTTTGATCGTTTGATCATTTCTGGTACCCCATGAAACTACACCATGGCGTACCTCTACCCCAGGTTTTGTCACGTCCCGAAAATAACCTCCAAACCACTGCACAATGCTCGAAAATTACAGATGCGGTCGCAATCCACAAAAACGAAACAATGACAGCAAATTTTTGCAGCTAAATTCAGTTGAAATCACACGGAAAAAAAACCTGCATCCAACTTGGAAATTCAACCGCTAACAGACTCCACCATCTTGTTTCGATCATCCAATAATTGGACCACTCGACCGGTCTCAAATTTGAAAAAGGGCGCCTTGTTGCCACTTAATATTCATAAGATGAAATTCGAACAAAACTCACGGTTTCCATGCAATAAAAATCCCTTAAAAAATGCAAATTCCTAAAAATGATTTCCAACTCACTTTGCACTATTTGGCAATCCCACAAATACACCAAATACACACTTTCTGCACGTAACAACTCGAACAAATCCACTCCAAAACAAACTAAAAGTGATCAATTTCTTGTTCTTTTGCCTGGGAAACACAGATAAACTCAAAATAACTTTGGATTTTCGCACTCATGCATTATACACAGATGATAGGCCTCTTGACTCGCTCCGCTCACGACTCGTCCTCAGCTCGGCTCGCTCACATTCGCTCCTCCGCTCAAAAGGTCGGCATCCACCTCGAGACAAGGCCCGTAACCATTGTTGGATATTAGAGTGTACAGCTAGGCTGCCTGACACCATAAATGAGTAAAGACATGATGTGGAACTTGGAGACTCTTTATTACTCCAACCAGCTCGGTACAAAGTCTGCTAAGCAAATAAGTAATACATAATACAGCCCATAGAGAGCTGACAAATTAAACAAATAATACGGAGGTCCAGAATGGACATCTCTACAATAATAAACACAAACCCATTCATAATACATCAGATACAATAGTTATACAGGACTATAACCAATATAAGAATACACATTATGATAATATAAAACACAATAAAACCAACATCACCCAAAGCATTACGCTTTAACGCAAACACCCATCGCGAGCCCAGGACCTTTGCCATCGGTGGTTATGATTGTAATTCCCACACTCCACGCTCATGCAGGACCGCCATTTCCTCCTCCATGGCCTTCTTCCAACACTCTCGCTGATCAGAGTTCACTGCCGCTGTGTATGATGACGGAACCTCGGCTTTGGTTACAAAAAGCTCTTCATTCTCCCATGATAGGTCTTCCCATGAGTCACGTCTGACTAAATCATCACTCCTAGCCAATTCTGTGGCATCTTTGAAATTCCCAACAACACGTCCAGAAAAAGCATTCGATGTCGAGAAATCGAAAAAGGTCGGATCATACCAGATGTCATTCGCATTACAAAAGATTTTTACATCATTCTCAGATCGAAATTTCCTCGAATCTGGCGTAAGACTGCAGTGACCAAAAAACCTATTTTTACTACTGAATAAATGTGAGAACTCTGGATATTATTGTTTGATAATTTTTAACCCTAATTAGTGCCAAAAGTGTGCCAGACACTTTTTCTTTCTGTTACGGCATGCTCCATGGGGTGTTGCCGTAACAACTCAACTGAATTTTGCACCCGAATTTCAGGGGACCATGCGATCTGCGCATGCGTCCCAGTGCAAATCACTGGTTTGCACCCTCGATCTTGACTCTTTTTCTCTTTGCCTTTGACCTCATCACATCATCAACCTCTGCTCACCCCAGACTCGTTGATTTGTGATATCATCAAAGAGGCACGAAAAAGACTCAACTGAATCATCGACCAGTTACTTGTCCAACTAGGAACGTTGGACACGGTAAATATAAGTCAGTGTATTGTTTTTCTCGTGGTTTGACTCGATTGAGGTCAAACTACGAACTACAGAGAGTAAGATCGTGGCATACGAGTCTTACTTTCCCGCCAAAAGTGACGATTAGAAGCCTGGAAGGACGACGCCAGCCGTTTCCTGCCGAAAACCAGCCGACGCCGACTTCGAGAATTGTTTTTCTAGTCATTGCTCTTTATTTTAATGCGAATGATATTCAGTTTAATTTTAGCTTTTACCTTTGAGAATAAGCCATTGAACATATTTAACTTTATTGTCGAATAAAGATTGTGTTTGAGTTTGAAAAGCGAATGAAACAAGTCTTCACTTATTTCATTCGACGTTTGCATATTAGAGTAAGTTCCTTTATCATAACCCCTAGACACCAGCCATGAGTAAGCCTGTTTTTACAGCATCACCTCGCGATTCAAAGTTTTGGAACTTCCGGACTTTTACTTATTCTATTAATATTTGCAAGTACTTTAGGGTTAGAAATCGAGATCGCGACAAGACCATGAAAAATATCATATTTCTTAGTCATCCGACGCAACACTGCAGTTCGAAACCAGATGACATCACGACAACTTCTTGCAAACGTAGCCTTCTTTCCTAAGACTCCAGTCTTCTTAACTAATCTCGTAGTAACTTTATTAGGAAAGTATGAAAACCCAATTTTTTTTTTCATTTAGTATCTATCTAAATTCTAAATTTTCCATTCAACGTTAACAACAACTTTAACAGAGCTATCAATTTTCAAATTAAATATTCCCTGACACAGCATCTTAATGCGCTGGCTCGAAAGCAATTTTGTAAAGATATCCGCAATGTTAAGATCTCCGGGAACTGTCTTCAAGGCAAAGTAATTCTTGTTGAACCAGTCCCTGATGAGATGATATTTAATATCTATGTGTTTACTTTGGACATTTTCTACAGCATTTTTCGTGAAGTGCATTGCAGACATGCTATCCGTATAAATAGTAGGGATATCATGGTGCTCACCCGCAAAAATGTAATTAGAATAAACCTGATGCAGCCAGTGGACTTCTTTCACTGCGTTTACAAGCGCCATATACTCGGCTTCCATGGTACTGAGGGCGACCACTGGTTGCTTTTTACAAGACCAGCTCCCCCACCAGTACTATAAAGCCGCCAAACGACTTCCTGGTATCACGGTCGCTTGCCCACGATGCATCAGTGTGGCAGGTAATGCGAGACTCCGAGCAATCACTTAGATTTATATCATATGTGGCAGTTGAGACTAGATATCTCAGTACATACTTTAATAAATTTACATGTTGCATGCTAAAAGCATTACTAAATTGAGATAATGTCTGGCCTAGTGCGGCCAGCCACAAACAACAGACTTCCATAAGAGCTTCATATGGGAAATCTTCTACGACTTCATCAGTATTATTAACGCATTGTACAGCTGTGCCAACAGGTACCGGAACTAACACTCAAGGTGTGTCCTCCAATCCATACTCAATGGCGAGTTTTCTAATATATGAACTCTGGTGCATTATTATTACACCACCTGCTTTCTTCTCAAACTGTACACCCAAAAGTGTACTTAAATCTCCTAGATCGACGATGTCGAAACAATCTTTAAGTAATGAAAGTCGTCCACATAAACGAGCAGTATACCATAATTTCTATATGAATATACGCAATTTAGTCCGGGATACTTTATGAAACCACTGGCTACTAGCTTTTCATCAAGCGTTTTATGCCACTGTCTACCTGATTGATGTAGACCATATAGTGATTTTAGAAGCAACCACACCCTGGCTCTGGATTGGACGCTCTCTATTCCTTTTGGAATCTGCATGTAAACCTTCTGATCAAGATCTCCATAGAGATAAGCTGACTTCACATCGAGATGGGTATGAACCCAACCTCTCAATGAAACCAGTATTACAAAAAAAATCTAATCAATGAAAAGTTTACGACGGGACTAAAAACCTCGTCAAAATCAATTCCATATTGTTGCCGGTATCCCTGAGCCACGAGTCTGGCCTTGTATCTTTTCACAAGACCACTGGCATCTGTTTTGGTCTTAAAGACCCATTTTGAGCCTAAAATGACCTTTGCTCCTGGATGGTCTTCATCCTTGTATAGCCCTCTCTCTGCTAAAATGTCCAGCTCTTGCTGGATGGCTTGTGTCCATTCCTTCCTCTGGTCAGATCTCATCGCTTCATCAAAAGTTCGAGGCTCCATCTTGACCAAATGAGCTTGTATTATTTGGTTACGTAAATAATAAGTCTCAAAACTATCATCCCTAGCATCATTCCAAATCTCAGTGTCATCTGCTTCCTCATCTGTATTAGGCTCGAGTTCTTCTACTGGAATTGGATCAGGAGAATTGAATATAAAAACAGGCTTATAGACAATATTATTGTCTTCACAGTATCGCTTTGCATCTGGGATTGACCTCAGTGTCTCGCCTGTTGGTGTTTTATCGTAAACATCAAAATCTCCTGCAGTCTTCCCAACTTGTCTATACTTGACTGTTCAATTCCATGTAGAGAAATCCACCTCCTTCAATCTTTGTTGTAATTGCTCTTTGCTAGTGGAAGGCTTTGAAGACTGAGATCTGGTCACGGGTCTTCGTGTTGCGATATTTGGATGTAAAAATCTGTCCACAAATGGCTGTAGTACAGGTGATGGCTGGACTTCTACACCTGGGACTCTTTGTACTAGTGGTGTGGATACAACTGATCGAGTGGGCATTTTTGGATTCTCTTCTTCATCGGCATCCAATTCTGCATCTTCATTTTGAAAATTACTGAAGATGATCTGTAGAGACTTATCTCTTGTAAATCTCTGTTGATCCCCCCACTGAATGGATTCATCAATGTCCACATGTTTTGTTTTGACCACTTTTCTCAATTTAGGATTCCAGATGCGATATCCAGCCGTGCTAATTGCATAGCCCAAGAAGACGCCTTCCCAGGCTCGCGGATCCAACTTGGATCTTTTCTCTGTTGGTATATGGACATAAGCCTTGCTTCCAGGTACACGAAGGTGTCGTACCGTCAAGGGGTGGTCAAACCACAGGCAGTATGGGATCTGACTTCCCACACTCCTATGTGGATAGCGATTTTTTAAATATATAAAAGTTACCGCTAGCTCGGCCCAGAGGTACCTAGGCAACTTGGTTTCTAAAAGAATTGAGCGGATTCCATCAACCATGGTGTGGTTGATTCTCTCTGCCACCCCGTTCATTTCAGGCGATGTGGGTTCCTCCTCTGAAATGAAATTCCTAAATTTGTTAAATAAGTTTCAAATTGTCATGAACAAAACTCCATGCCATTATCTGTTCGTACTGATTGGAGTTTACAGTCGAATGTTCTTTTCATTCTCAATTAAAAATTTCGAAAAATATCGAAAACTTCACTTTTGTGCTTCATTGGATATACAAAAGTGTATCGGGATTAGTCATCTACCATTGTCAGTAAGAATTTCACGCCTCCTTGTGATGGGACACGTGATGGCCCCTACACATCCATGTGTAACAAGGCCAAGTTTCTTGGGCTTTTAATATCCCGTATTGGTTTAAAACTTGCCCTAGTTGACTTCGCCATTGCACATATGTCACATTTGTCCTTAGCGACTGTTGCCACATCCAGGCCTCGTACGGTCTCCATCTTTTGCATTTTTGCCAAACCTTGTATATTTTGATGGCCAAAACGGGAGTGCCAGATTTCAGCTGACATTGGCCTTGTAATTTTATTTTGTGTTAAACTAATATTTTCTTTCAAGTAATATGGACTCAAGTCTTTATTTAAAATTCTATTATTCTTAAATCCTTTCTTATCATCTCCCTCTTTCTGACTAGATTTTAATGCATTTGCATAGCTTTGCATCTGTTGTTGTTTAACATAGTTTAAGTTATTCAAATTTGGTTTAATGTCTAACATCTTATTTCTAATTGGCAAATCTCTTAAACCTAAAACAACATGACTACCTTGTCCTCTTATTGCAGTCTCAACCTCTAGCTTATAGAGACTGCCTTCATTAGATGCACATAGTAAATAATCCTTAAAATTGTTCTTAAAAATATACATTTTGCCACTCCTAACCAAGATTTGAAAACCTGCTTCATCTATCTTGGCAATCGAGAGGAGATTCTTGGTAAAATTAGGTGCATAAAACACTCTATTAAGTATGATAGGCACACTAACACCATTCTGCCAAGTTGAAATTACAACCCGACCAACAGCAGTAATCACCGACTTGCCTTCTCCTAATCTCAATTCATGAGAGAAGGGCTGGAGCGTTTGAAACAGCTCTTTATTGTAACATATATGATCGGTGGCGCCACCGTCGAGGTACCAAGCATGAATGAGGTTAGAATTGGCATTTAAATTTGTACTTAAACTACATCTAATGTATTAGACGCATAAAAATTTAAAGTATTGACTGCTACCGGCTGCACACGTTGTGGTCCTCTTGATCTTGCATCCCATGGCTTAAAATTCTGGGTGCCTGGACGCTGTTGCCTTTGTTGACTACCATTCGTTGTCCCTGGCTGCAGTGACTTCTTCGGATGAGGACAATTCCGTGCTATGTGGTCCTTCTCACCACAATTATACCATGTGAAATCGCTGCATTTCTTGAAGTGTTCAATTTTTGCGGCCCTCTCTGTTGTTGTTGAAATGGTCTTCGCCGGACAAAAGAAGTTCTCGTAGCAGCAAACGACTTGGCCTCCTTCTGAGTGACTGATTCTCCTTTATGTCTCAGTCGAGACTGCTCTGCGATCGGATGTTCTCGTACAGCCTTGGGAGTAAAGTCAGTATCACTCCAGTGATACATCGTCTGGACCACATTGTCGTATGCATCCGGCAGCATCTCAATATATTGAAAGACGCGGTCATCATCTGGTATGTTCACTTGGATGTTGGACAGGTCCGTCACCATTCTATCGACACGGCTGATGAAAACTGCAATATCTTCATCTGGTAAAAGATTCATCTCCAAAAATTCTCTGCGAAGTTTGACTTTGCGTGCTCGACTTACTGGCTGGAAAATGTTTTTCAGGGTTTTCCAAGCTTCTTTTGCTGTCTTCGAGGCAATGGCTACATTTTTATACTCAGTAGTCACACCCAAGCAAATTGTAGCTCTTGGCCTTGCAGCGCGGTTCTGGTACATTAGCTTTTCCTTTGCAGATGCTGTGTCATCTAGTTTGGGTACGCTGTCATCAACAAATCCATAAAGGCCTCGCTCCAACAATAATAATTCCATATCCAAAGCCCATTCTGGATAATTATCTGCATTTAATTTTGTGATATGGAATCTACCAGCTTGTGAGTTATCATCTTCAGTTGACATCTTTCAAAATGAGTTGAAATGGCAATGGCGATTGGAACACAGATGGAATGTCAATCCGAATGACATTCAAAAAATAAAATTTTGAATTAATTCAAACGCAAGTAAGTGCAAAAAAACATGCCAATAAACCAAAAATTATTGCACTTACTCTTGTTTGATATGTTTGACATCCTTTCCCTTTGGAGTACAATATGGTCATCTGATGTGTTGCCATACATGCTATAGTTGCTTTGTACAATGCTGCTACAACTTTGTTACTAGCATCCACAATAAAATAATACATGATACCAAAACAATATATATAGATCAAGTATTGTATGATAACACTTAATTCCTAACACTCAACATAGGCTGTGCATACATACGGAAATTCAAATACTTTATTTCTACACTTCTAACTTCAGGAGGATCAAAGAACTCCTCAACTGGTTCCAAAACAGAATCTTCCCTTCTAGCAGGTCCAAGCGGAGACTCAAAACGTGTCTCAGAAGACATAGATGGTACTGAAACACGTTGCCAGTTAAAACCAATCGGTGAACTCAATGGTTCCATTCCTTCACGACTGTCACGGTCAATTGAAGCCTCTATCTCCTCTTCCATCATAACTGGCCTCAAATTCTGTGATATTCTTGCCGTAACCTCTTCAGTTTTCTCAAAAACTTCTTCCAAACCAAAAGGTGGCAATTCATCATAATAGTTCTCTTGATCCTCATCCAACTTATCAAATTGAACGTAATCAGGAACTCTAGCTTCCTTGGTTCCCAGTATGCGTCCACGCCCAACTTAGTTTCTTCAATAAAAACATTCGAGGTATCCCAAATCTTCTTCTCCTCCGGGATGTATACACGATAACCCCGAGTCTTTGTAGAATATCCAACCAGTATTCCTGGTTTCGCTCAGTTAGATATTCTCTGGGCAACTTTAGCATAAACAAGGCTTCCAAAGATTCTCAGATGTTTTACAGTTGGCTTGTTTCTGTGAAACATCTCAAAAGGTGTCTTATCCGATTCATGGTGTAACACACAGTATACGCAGCCTCTTCCCAAAACTCATTCCCCAACTTTGCATAGTCCAGACAACATTGCATTCCATTGGGTTTGATTAAATCTCTCAGCAACTCCATTCATCTGAGGTGTATAGATGTTAGTTCTTTCGTGCTTTATCCCCTGACTTTCCAATAAATCAGTCATCTCCTGGTTACAAAACTCCAAACCATTATCTGATCGCACACCCATGATCTTATATCCAGTTTGATGTTCCATCCTTGCTTGATAAGCTTTTAGATGTCCAACAACTTCACTCTTATTCCGCATTCCAACAACAGTCCAATATCTTGAGTAGTCATCAGTAAAAGATACGAAATAGACGCATTTGTTTAAAGATGGTATCTTAAATGGTACGCAACAGTCAGTATGAATAAGTTGCAATGGCTTAGTAGATCTTATCCCAGGAAATGATCTAAAAGACTTTGATCTCGCTTTAGCAAGAGAACACGCGTCACATCGATCCGGTCTTCCGGCTAATTCCGGCATACCAAGAACAGTCTCTTTCTTTGACGTTTTCATTAAATCCTCCAAATTGTAATGACTGAATCTACGATGCCACAATAAAACTCTTTCCGTGACATTCTTAACTCTGTGATCCACAGATGTCTTCTTATCATCAGATATAACACCATTTCTCAATGGAACCTCTACTATCCGATCAACTTCATTATTCGGTGTTATAAATGCATAGATTTTCATTTTCTCATTTACATCAGGCTTCATATTTCCATTCAGTCCAGGATCATCTCTAACATTCGATGCCACATGATACAGGCATCCAAGTTTATCTTTGACACCAGAGAAAATCTTCTCAGACCAATCAGGTATATAGATATTGATCTTGCCTTCAGTCCCCACAAAGTGGAAACCCGCATCATCTAAACGCGAGGCAGAAATTAAATTTCTTCTAATTCCCGGTGCACAAATGGAATTCTTAAATAAAATCCGATGAAGTTTGCCTTTTAATGTTCTATATAACATGATCGCTGTTCCATATCCCAAAATCGGTGTTTCCTGCTGTAAACCAGATTTAATACTTTTCCCATGAGATGCCTCAAAATCGGTAAATAAATTTTGGTTTCTACAGATGTGACTTGATGCGCCAGTATCGAAAACCCAATCATCTGATCTAAAAGATCCTTCAAATCCTAAATTCATTTCCATAAGGAATCCAAAGTTCAAATCAGTTCTAGCCTCAACTAATGATGATGTTGTTTCAATAGCTGTACTTTCCTTATAATCTTCGACCACCTCATGTTCTGGTTCTTCTTCATACACATACATAATTTCTTTACAGTCCCTAATGATGTGACCCATCTTATTACAACGGTAACACGGCCCCAGCTTGTTGGTCACTCACTTGAACTCTCCTTAATGCTGGATGCCAGTCGATTACTGATTTGACATCCACTAATTGCTCGTCTCAACAATTCCGGTTTAATGCGTAAAGCGCTTAACTCATCATAAAGACGACAAATCCTAGTATGGGATACAGGCTCAAAATGAGCAATCAATGCGTCCCACAGTGCCGGATTTCTGCCTAGGCCGACAAGACCCCGGCCCAGGGGCCCAGCCAGCCTAGGGGTCCCGGTGGCAGAATCTTTACATAAGCTCAAAAGCTTGGCTTGCTTTATCAAAAAGCTTTATTGAAAATTTATCGAAAAATTATGTTCTGCATTTAATTTGCTAAATTTCCAAAATAGCTTTGAAATGGTGGAGGGCCAAAATGTTAAGTGCCTAGGAGCACTGGGTCTCTAAGTCCGGGCCTGGCGTCCCACGCAACCATGCCATCCCTGGTATCTGATATATACGGATGAAATTCTTTTGAAATTGAATTATGTATCGTAGAGTAAGCTCTGGCTTTCCGTTCCTCATATCGCTCAGTCGCTCGAAGATCAGTTGCAGGTGGTATTGCTGGATGATTTGCTGTCAAGAAAGCTTAACAATTCCGGTCCATTAATAGGATCTCAATTTCTTCCTTTCAGATTGTAAAGGTTTCATCAGTTAGTATCTTCACTCTTCCAGGCTTATTCTCGTCATCCATCATCTTGACTGTTGACAAAATATTGGGTCAAAACAAAAAAACTTAAATATCCAAATTTTTCACAGACTTAATCATAAATAACCAATATCTTTCAATAAGTCCGTTCTTCACTAATATTAAACAACCTCAAGCACAAACTTCCTCTCTCCTGCAGACACACCAATCAAAACAACAATTAGCCCCCTTTACGTTAACAACAGAATACTGACAATAAAAATTGCCAGTAGCACGTACACGAACTCTAGGTGCAATGAGTTTGGATTAATAATGCTCAGTTATGATTAGTAACAATTGAACAAAGTTTCACGAAAAGCAAGTCTTAAAATTAATGTTGATTCTTGATGTCTTCTTAATGTTGATTCTTGATGTCTTCTTAATGTTGATTCTTGATGTCTTCTTAATGTTGATTCTTGATGTCTTCTTAATGTTGATTCTTGATGTCTTCTTAATGTTGATTCTTGATGTCTTCTTAATGTTGATTCTTGATGTCTTCTTAATGTTGATTCTTGATGTCTTCTTAATGTTGATTCTTGATGTCTTCTTAATGTTGATTCTTGATGTCTTCTTAATGTTGATTCTTGATGTCTTCTTAATGTTGATTCTTGATGTCTTCTTAATGTTGATTCTTGATGTCTTCTTAATGTTGATTCTTGATGTCTTCTTAATGTTGATTCTTGATGTCTTCTTAATGTTGATTCTTGATGTCTTCTTAATGTTGATTCTTGATGTCTTCTTAATGTTGATTCTTGATGTCTTCTTAATGTTGATACAAGTGTCCGTAAATCTTCAGTCACAAGCTGGATATCGTTTTCCATTCTGCTTGGCTTCAATATACAATCCGTTGCTCTATTCCTTCAAGGAAGAGATGTTTAACCTTCACGGTTATATTCCAAGTTCGGTTCCAAATGACAAAAAAACCAGTCCTTAACTGAAACTACAAATCCTAAAAATGAATAAATAATTAATGAA
>AFFK01019216.1:0-12420 GCA_000239455.1 Strigamia maritima
CATACGTACCAAGTTTTCACTTCAAGATATTGATGCACTCAACCTTTCGATCTTGAATAAACAACTTTTACAGAACAGTTGTTGAGTAATTGGAAAGCAAAGCTATGAATAAAAACCAATTTTGGAAAAACACCTTTGTTGCCACAATCGAATTATAGCCACTTTCATAATGTTAAGTCCACCCATAAAATTGCCGAAATCAAATATTTTTTCAAAATAAGTCGACATGCTTCATTTCATCGTCCCATGCTTTCAAAATGTCCTGTATGCAACGTGCATGTTAAATGATTCTTGACTTATTCCAGGTTGAAAATACCTTGAAGTGAAACTTGATTCTACCCTTGGTACATATCTTCAAAAAAAAGTTATGAGAAAAAAACTGATTTTTGATGAAAAATTTGCCTCATTTTCGCTTTTTACTCAAAAACTATCTTAGAGAAGGTTGTTTACTCAAGCTCAAAATGTTGATTGCATCAATACCTTGAAGTTAAACTTGATACTTCCCTTGGTACATATGTTCAAAAAAAAGTTATGAGCAAAAAAACTGATTTTTGATGAAAAATTTACCCCATTTTTGCTTCTTAGAAAAAAACTACCCTATGTCATGTTAACGCTTGTTAAGTAACCCAGTAACCAGATGTTCTCCTGTTATTCCAATTTATAAGAACATAATACGACTCATATGTTGTATTGGTCACAAAAAAAAAGTGGAGAATTAATGTGGGAATAGAAAAATAGTTTTTGAATTGCAGTAATTGACAAAGAAATGTAAATATTTTTTTTCTCGAAGATTGTGTGCTAACTAAAATATTTAAAAAAAAAACAACAAATTTTTTGCTAACACGATTAGAAAATTAATGTTTACATCAAATATGAAATTAATGTTTCACCAATCTTAAAAAAAAAAAAAAATTATTTAGGCCATTTAATTCGATATGAATCGACAAAAATTTATTTAAAAAAATAAATAAAAAAATAAATAAATAAATATATCCTTGGGCAATAGCTCTAATAAATTAATATCTTAGAATGTTGAATTTACAAAACCGAAAATTCCAAATCAAATTTTGAGTCTTATTGAATTTAGTCCATGTCCTTTGAAACAATTTTCGAGTGTTAACGTAGTTAAAGGACATTGATCTATCAATTTTCTAATACCTGAACATTTCCTGATACGACACGACAAAAGCTCTAAGCTCCTGAGATGTTGGAGTGCACCGACTTCCATCAATTTGATAATCAAGTCATTAGTTAGTGCTGGACAATGACATAATGTGATTTCTTCTATATTACCACCACTTAACAACATTTGCAAATGCAATTTTGGAATGGCAACCACAGGAGTCGCGACAGGGGTAAAGTCATGTGCGATCAGTTCTAGTAAATTTCTAAATTGTCGGCGATTCGACGTCTTTTGTAAATAATCATTTTTCACCAATTCATTATTAAAGGTGCAATTAATTAGTGACAAGATTTCTAAGAAGGAACAGGACACATCTATAAGTTGAACATTGACAAGTGCAATACCCTCCAAATGTAGGTTAATCAAGTTTTCCTTTGTGTTGCGTAATGCTACGTCAATGTGAGGTTCAAAACGAAAGTTAAAATTTATACACTGGATGTTAAATGAGCGTAAATTTGGAAACATATTTGTGGCAGTTACCACATCGTCTCCTCTCGTCATCACAACACGATCTCCTGATACAACACTAACCTGATATAGTGAACATTCAAGAGAATAAGTTTGTCCGGAGTTAATATATTCTTCTTTGAGGAGTGTAAACAACTGCCCCATTTTACAATACTCGAATAATTTGAGGGAAGACAAATTTCTTAGAACGAGCAAGCATCCATTAGGTGTTACGCGTGTGTTAACAATATTTAAATGCATAAGTTTCATGGTATACAAATATAATGAACAAATTCCGATGTCAGTAACATTACTGCAGTTTCGTAATTTGAGAAATTGTAATTGTAAACAATGTTTTGCGATTGCGCTTACAACTTTATCCGTACACTCTTTCATATTGTTTAAATTCAGATGTTGAAGGTGCGGTAAATTTTGCACCAGTTTAATTAAACATTCGGGTTCAACTACTTTTCGGGGCTTATTTTTTGCATCTAAATATATCAGATTTTTACACACCTGTCCTATTTTATCGTACAGTTGATTAACAGGAAGATCAAACGTGACCAACTGTTTTATTCTTCTCGTACTAGATCGAATAAAAATTTCCGAATGCAATGTATTTCGGGGGGCAAGTAAATCCATGTTATCTTGGAGAAAAGCCAAGATGTCGTTGATGATAATGCTTGGATAATTCAATAGAGAAGGATGAACTTTGTCGTAATTTGTAGCTATCGTTCGGAAACATAATGTTTGCAGACTCACTGCTGATATCCGAAAACGACTTAAAGGCATTTTCCTAAGATCTGACAGCAGATCACTTGAAAGAATGATTGGAGAATTATTATTTTTTACCATCTCTTTTATACAATTGGAAGCAGCCAATACCAAAAAAGTAAGAGTGGCGAGCCTGGTGGTCAACCTTGGCAAAGTGTAACCTATAGGTTAATAATCGTTTTTGAAATAAATTTTTTGATTTTTAATCTTCCATCTTTAAAAATTAATTTGTACTACAGACTTGATTTCTACTTTCATTATTCAAAGAATTCTTGGTTCAATAGTTGTGAAAGATTATGTCCAGTTTTGTGACTGTTTTGATAGTAAAAGAGACGATATTGTTTTGTATTGTTTGCTGTTTACACTGAACTGAACATTTTGATTTTTATTGCTTGAAACATTGAATAAAAATTAGATGATAAATTGTCTATTCCATCATGGCTAAAATATTCCATGAGAATCCAGCTAGAAAATAGTAAAATTTGTGATAAATAATAAAAAATTATTTTGACGGGCCATCAGCGAACATCGTGGCCGACGTAGGTGCGTGTTCCGCGGCCACGATGTTCGCTGCCGTCCGTCAAAATTGATTTCGCTATTTTTTTATGCCGATTTCTCGTGGAATCGTTAGGATGTTGTTAAATGACATCCCTACTTACAAAATTTGTAGGTTTTATTTGCTAAAACCTCAGTTTGGAATGCTTTTGATTATCAAAAATAGCATCAGCAGACCCTTCTGTCTGTAGCACTTTGTACAATCGAACAGAGACTGCTGATGAGATTTTCGATAATCGAAAGCACTGTGAATAATTGGTATTATGACGTAATGTCTGTATAAAACAAATGAAAAAATGAAGAATTATTTTTTTTTTTTTTTAATTTATAAATAAAAATAATTTCATCTATCTTAAAACTTTTGACGACTATTTTGACACTAAAGTGGATACAGTATTATCCACCTTATAGAAGTAAGATTATTTTTGCAGATAATTCATGACACTCCATGAGTAATATCAGTATAAGCTTGTTTGTTACTCATCTGTTTTGAGATTTTTTAATAATAATTATAATTTTATAATTTTTAGAATCTATAAAAATATTCATTTTTGTTTTTATAATTGCCAAGTAATTATTTTATTTTTATTCAGGTTTTTGATGGGTAAAAGAAAATAAGTTTCCAATAACCTCAAATTGAGCAAATAACACAAATAAATATCAGTAATTTCACATTCAACTATACATAAATTATAAATACATCAAATTTTAACATGTAGTACTAAAATTACAAACTCATACAAACATCTACTGTATTGTTTAAAAAAACAAAAAGTATGAACAAGATCATTTCACGAATATGAAATATATAAATACAGAAGAAAAAATCCACTCACAAAAAAAACAACAAAAAACAAACAATCAATTAATTATAGATTTACAAATTAAATAATGTCGCATATTCTCAACATCAAATTTCCAGCATTTATCAGAACAATATCGCGCCTTACAACCACGGCATGATTTCCATGCACTAGCAAGCAAAAACTCCAATGCACAAACTCGACAACGATTCACATTCCTCTTCAAAAACACGACATTTTCAATACGCGAAGCCGACACATATTGACCATTGAAATATGGATTAATTATCGCCATTTCTCTTCCAAAACCAAATTTCACATTAATGTCGTCAGCATCGAATAAACCAGCAAACATACTTCGACAAACCGTGTACTGGGTATCAACCAGTGCGACTTCAACTACGAAACCCGTGTTGCAGGGCTCATCAATTACTCTGCATTTCACCACGGTATCCCAGTACACCTGGGCATTCTTTGCAGTTATCATCTCGTCAAAAGTGATCGGTTTAATTTCCATGAATGTTTTCGGAGCGTCTTTATCTTCTAGTGGCTCAAGCTCGTCAATTGGGTTCAGAGCGCTCATGTAGTCGTTGTGGAACTTCAAATATTTTATGGAATTAATTCGACTGCGGATATCGACTATTAAAGCACATGTTTCGGGAGACATCAGTTCTTCTGCCATTTCAGCCATTTTTTTTCTTTTTTAAAGACGTAATCTATAGATAAAAAAGTTGAATTTGAAAAAAAAGCGAAAATGATAAATATGTATTTTGTTTTTAATTTTACTTACTTTACCAAGTTTCTTTGAGTTCTTGTTGATGTTGAATGACACACTGAAGTGATTGAGATACGGCTGATTGAGTTGTGATGTGACTTTGATATTTGTGGATACCAATTTGTTGCGATGATGATTCAATGAGCGACATCTATTGTCAGCATTTACAGTGTTAAAAACATATTTTTTGCAATTTTGCAGCTTTAAATTGTGTGTTTTGATTTGAGAGGTATTTTTTAAAGTATTAGCTTCATTAAATTAAATTATACATTTTTTTAAAAAAAAAACCAACAAATATTAATTAACTTTTTTGAGTTTTTCATTCAATGTTTATGTTTGGTAATACTGGATGGCGCCACTTTTCCAAATACTCACATTCCGAAATAAACTAGACAATTAAGTAATGAATGTTTATTTTAATAATAAAAAATGTGCAATAAAACAAAGCGTTAAAAAAATTAAATCAGGATTTTAAAAAAAACAGCATGTTATGAAATTCTTCTATATGCATGGCTCCTTAATTCCTCAACTTGGTAGCTAAAATAAACATTTAATACATTGTCATTAAATCAAGATTATGCAATCACCAAAAAAAAAAAAACTACTGACACAAAGTTATATAAGTTAATTTGTATTCATGTTAATAGTGCTTAAAACAAATTTGTTTATTGAAATTACTCCAATTTTTAAACTTTATAAAAATTAGCATATTAGTTTGATGAGTTGATGACACAGGATCAGAGCAATTTTTCTCGCACTTTGTATTTAAATTAAACTTGAAGGAAGTGTAATTTTTGTATAACAATACATAATGCTTTTACAGGTTTAAAACAATAAATACTTCCCACATAAAAATCTCCATACTAACTTCACAAAATAAACCCGTAACGGGTATACGACGTCACAGTTTTTATATGAAGCATCGTTTAAAACTTTTAAATAATTTTTCAGAAAATTTAAAAAAAAAAAAAAATATTTCCAGGTTAAAACCCCATGTTGAAGTTGTGACAACGAGCATTCGACAATATGAAAAAGTGAGAGATAAAAGCGAGACCAAATCGAGAATTTGTGCGATTGTTACCAGTTGTGACATAAACCCTAGTTATTTAACATGGGGAATAACCAACTGTGACGTCAGAAACAGCGCCTTGCCAGATGTTTAGGTTACAAAATATTTTTTTAAACGTGTTCTGAAATCTTAAAAAATAAATAAAAAATCTTTCCGCCCATTTTAAGAGACGATAAACATTATTCAGTCATAAAATTTTTGATGTCGTAAACCCTTTAAATAAAAATTAATTGCCTTCTTCGTGTCAGTAGCTTTTCAAGAATTAATTAAAAAAATCTTTATTTTCTTACCAACTTTTCGATGATGCCAGTTCGGACGAATTCCATACAAACGATGTCCACCACTCCCTTTAACTCTCTGTCCCCCTTTACCACCTCTGCGACCTCCTCCTTTTCCTCCCCTTCCCCCACCTCCACCATTCCTTCTACTTCCTCTCCCGCCCGAACCTCCAACTCCACCAGTTCCTGGTTGACCCGAACCCCATCCACCTCCCCATCCACCTCCACCTCCACCTCCACCGCCACCCCCACCTCCGCCGCCACTACCTGAACCGCCTCCAAAACCACCTGCAGAACCCCCACCTCCACCTCCACCATTAGGTCCCCCTCCACCGCCACCATTTTTACCTGGACCCCCACCTCCACCTCCAACACCGCCAAATCCACCTCCAAAACTAGATATCGTCGTCACTTTGTTTCTAAAATCAGGAATAAATCCCCCACCACCTCCAGGTGCTCCAGGAGCCCCTGGGTGCCCAGCTGGTGCCCCAGGAGCCCCTTTTCCTTTCCTCAAACGTCCATTTTGCATATTTTCAGCAAAAATATTACAAAAACACGAAGAAATCAATAAAATTCCAATGTATAACTGTAAAAATAATGTAGAAACAGAAAATTTAGGCCTAAAATTCAATATTTTCACATATTTTTTTACCTTCATGATCTTGGAGCTGTTGATCCTAGTCCACAACACAATGAATCTGCCTGTTGAACTCACCCGATAATAAACTATATAAATTTTTTTATATTACATACATATTTCCATAGATACACAAAGTTTTTGTTCTCTCACAGCTGTCTTCCTTCGAGGCCGGAAACATAAACCTCAATGCTCGATACAATGCAATGTCTAGTGAGGAATTGTGGGTACTTCATGAATGGTAATGGTCAATACACTTTTGAACCCTTGTTATGGAGTCAGGATTTAATCTATGTTGAAGTGTTGTCATTTATTTATTTACGAGTTCGAATTTGTAATTTTTAAATTCATATCACATGTATAAAGCGATGGTTGGATTGTTATCAGTATGTGCGGCCTCTAAACTAGTTTTTTCTGCTTAGTGATTATGTTAACACGAGTTGAGGAATGTAGTTAAGCTGATGTAATCTCGCGAGTGACCTCAGATGACCTAATGAAAATGCAAATAGAAATAGTTTAGTTTTGTTTTTCGATTCATTTGCATGGTGTTGATGACTAATTGTTACAGAAATGGATAAACCACAAATTTATTATTTTTGGATATTTTTCATGGTGCTAAATAATCATAACAATAGGATGAAATTCGAATTCAACGAATCCGTGCGCGCGCTCTCGTCGATAGTTTTACGAGTTAGATTCTCAGGTGTAATACCACAAGCGCTAATGTGATTGTCGAAATAAGCTTGTAATAATGAATTTTTTTACTCGGTAGAAATCACGAGTGCCCGCAGGGCACGAGTGGTTTATTCTGGTCGCAATTTTTAGATGCACGAGTGGTTTTACCAATGAGTAAAAAAATGAATGGTTGCAAGCTGTTTCGACAATCACTAGCGCGAGTGGTATTCGGGAAGAGAATCTAACGAGAAAAACTACAACAACAACAAATCTATATCTATATTTCTCAAAGGACTTTACGAGATTTTGCGAGATTCCACGGGATTTTATGGGATTCCACGAGATTTCATGGGATTCCACAAGATTTTGCAAGATTCCACGGGATTTCATGGAATTCCACGAGATTTCACGGGATTCCACGAGATTCATGGGATTTTAATGAAATACCCAAGCAAATGTAAATCCTGTGGAATCTCGTAAAATCTCGCGAAATCTCGTAAAATCTCGCGAAATCTCGTAAAATCTCGTGAAATCTTGCGGAATGTCGTAGAATCCAGTGAAACATCGCGCCATTGCCATTTTGGAATTGGGGTGGAGTGGCTCACTCTGACGGCTACTAGTTGCAGAAGTGGATAAAACATAAATTTATTTTCGGATATTTTGCATGGTGCTCAATAATCAAAACAATAGGCGCACCAACCAATGAAATTCGACCAGAAATTCGAATTCAACCAATCCGCGCCTACGCTCTAGTCGATAGTTTTCACAAGTTAGATTCTCTAAATTATGTGACAAAATTTCTTTTAAAAAAAATTTTCATTCTGAAATAATTGATTTGGTAATTTATTTCTTTAAAAATCAATCTTTTTGTTGTCAACTCATTTTTCTTGAGATATTCTTGCGGGTACTCGTGATCTCATCACCAAGAAAATTCGTGTGGTATTTTAACTGAAAACTCGTACAGAAATCTGAAAAATCTTTAGTTATGTGCAGATAATTTGAAAATCTAAAAAATCCTATTACTTTTCATAAAAAGTGCCTAATTGACTTGTTTGAATATTTTTTTTTCTGAAATAATAAAGCATCTGCCAAGAATCTGAGAGATTCTGTAAAATCTGATAGATGCTAACCTGGGTATCTAGTGGAATCAGCGACATCTATTGAGATTCCTAAAAATAATTTTAAAAAAAACAAAACTTCATATTAAAACGAAATCATTTTGAGATCCTACCTTGTATAAGTATTAGACATTTCAATTTACATCGCATTTTTGCTCCTAAATAACGTACCCTTGACATCCTTAAAATACCTTAGTCAACTCCCAAACTTCATATACATTTCCAGACTTGAATGGAACGAGACAGCACATTGAAATCTAAAATAACTATTCCTCGGCTATAAAAAACGAAAAAATAAACAAAAATTCTTATAAAACATTAGTAATGAAATTTTCTGCACTCATTTCTTAACAAAAAAACCTTAAACCCTGACCTTTAAGTATAATATAACCAAATCCAATTCTTAAAAATCATATTTAAATAAAAAAAATTAAATCCAAAAAAAATCACAAAAAAAACAAAACAAACAAACCAGGTTACTTTTTCACTAGAAAATCCTCATCCACGTCATTAAGGCAAACTGACCTTTTTATTTCCAACCATCTCCTCCGAAAAAAAAAAACCACCTGTTTTGGTTTTTCCCATTAACACTGCAACTCATGCGTCATCAACATCAATGATATGTACTTATTTCGTCACAAATTCACCTATTTTTTTTACTTTTTAAGAAAAAACCAGTCACATGATAATCTAAATCAACCAATTAAACAACCTCTTACTTTCCAATCACCCTTTTTCTCCCTCAAAACCACTGACCCAAGACCCAGGATTAAATATAAAAAGGGAAAACTCATGGCCACAACTCAAACTGTGCTCATCCTGCCCTATACTTTATATACAATTCAACGCAAATCATGCAGCTTAAACTTGTAAGTAATCAATTTTTCATCATTTTTAAAACATAAAAAAAAATAATTTATTTTCTTTAAAAAATTCTTACCGTACATAACTTACAAAAATAATTTTAATTTTTTATTTTATTATTTTTAGATTTTTATAGGCGTTCTCTGTCTTGTTGCTGTGTGGAGTAATGTATCTTGTGCGCCGACAGGAGCTGAAAAACCCGATAAAACTCCAATAGAAAGACCACAAAGTCCAATCGATCATGAAGTACCACCTATTGTTGACGATGTGTCATTAGTAAGGGTCCGAAGAGGAGGCGGAGGCGGCGGTGGAGGAGGCGGCGGAGGTGGCGGTGGAGGAGGAGGCGGAGGAGGCGGTGGTGGTGGTGGAGGAGGTGGTGGTGGAGGAGGAGGCGGTGGTGGCGGCGGTGGTGGTGGTAGAAAACGATGGGGTTAATGCCATAATGTAATTATTGTTATGTAATTATGTAATTTGTATTTATTTAGTCTTTAATACATTAGAATAAGCGAATTTTGAATAAATTATATTTTTTATACTAAAACAAAAGTTTTTTGTGGTTTTTTAAATTTTTAAATATTATTTTTTTTATTTAAAAAATAAAATAAATAAATAAATAAATTTAAAAATAATGTATAGAATGCTAGTACAGAGCAATGCTCAAGGCACTTCAACGTTTGAACTCTACAAACCGGAATTTAACATCGTTTTTCAACTGGATTGAGTTGGTTATATTGTTTTTTAATCCTATTTTTCAGCCAATTGAAGCGTCTTCACCTCTTTTTTAAATTCACTGACCACAGATATAAATAAGAGACTTTTTGCACGGTCGCATAAGAAATTTGAGGCAACAAGACAGCAACATGCAGCTTAAAACGGTATGTTAATAACGATTTTTATTCAATTTTCAGTTATATTTTCGGGGTCAAATAAAGGTTTTAACGCAATTTGATCGTTATCATCGCTAAAGCTCTTATTATTATATTTTTAAAATGTACCGTATTATTTGATGTAGGTTTTTCTAGTATTATTTATACTTGGTATTGTATGGAGTAATGTGTCCTCTGCGCCTGCGCCGATATCTCCAATCGCTGCAGTTGTTGCAGATGCGATAGCAGACAAACTCACAGAAGGGACATCAGTGGTACCGCAGACATCATCGGATCCAGTCGAAGTGACACCTGTGAATGAAGATTTACCATCAAAAAGAGCTAAAAGAGGAGGTGGTGGTGGTGGTGGAGGTGGTGGAGGAGGCGGTGGTGGCGGTGGAGGTGGCGGAGGAGGTGGTGGAGGTGGTGGCGGTGGGAGATAATAAAAGAAACGTAGAAATAATTTTATTATTAAAAAAAAAGTGTGAATTTTGTGAAAATGTAACAATTATGTGAAACTGTATTGTTATTTTTTTTATTTTATTTAAAAAAATCTTATCTGAGAAATAAAATATAAAATGAGGAAATTTAAATTTTTGCGTTGTTTTGTGCCAGTTCGTGTGAGCTCGTCTCCGACAGACGAAGGTCAAGACCGTACAAAAAAAAAAATTTAAAAAAAATTGAGTTCTAGTGCCATCTACGGACAATTGTAAATAGTAATAATAATAATAATAATAAAAATATATTTTGTATAAAAGAAGAAAAAAAAAAATATTTGAAGACCTTCAGAAATTTTAAATTTATTCACTTACATTTGGTTCTTCTTGGAATCGAAATTCCTAAGAAACGCTTCACGCGTGTTTTGTATTTTTCCACACAAACAGAAAAACAGGTTTGCAGTGTAGCTTCCCATATTTAATAAGTAGAGCCCGGATAAATGCATAAATGTATATGTTCAATTCATAAATGTACTTTTAATGCCGGAAAACTAAATTTCATTTAAAGTAAATTTGGATAACTTTTGAGAATTCTACAAATTTCATCAAATTAAACATTTTGTATTTTTTTTTTTGCGATGAAATGAAATCAAATTTAAAAAAATTTGCATAAAATTTTACCAAAAAAACATCCAACATAATTTTTATCAACTTTTTTTAAGCTAATTTCTGCTCGAATCTGAACCCAACCAGTTTAGCTCCACCTGAGAAACTAAAAAAAAATTTCTTAAAAAAAAGTCACATGGAACCTTGAAATGTGAAAAATGGGGTGAGAATAGAAATCGTAATACGAATTTCAAGGTAAAAATCACCAACGTATATAAAAGGACCAAAAATAAGATACAAACACAAATCTGTTTGGAACTAAGGGTGCTTCACAGTCAATATGAAGCCTTTGTTGGTATGTAAATATATTGTTTTTATCTTATATATTTAATTGCGTTTTATGATTATACATAACTTATCAAGAAAAAAATCATTATTTTGAAACGTAATATTTTTAAACTAGTTGGTAACCCCGTCCTAAGACCCATAGTCTATATCATATCATTTCCTTCATTTTCACAATGCAATTCTGTTCCGTTGGTCTTCCCGTGTTATAAATGGATGCTATTTGCATAGTAGTATTGTTGGCATGATTCCATTGTCGGGGGAACAATACCCAGTTTAATTATTATGTGATATATGCAATGAGGAAAACGCTAACCTAATTGTAAGCCGCATTGCAACGACTCAATCATTGCAAAGTGTAGTAGCGTTATTATGACCAGGGAGCATTACTGACAAATCTGGTCTTTTATATTAGCCTATATTACGTTTTTAATGTCATTTCGTAAATACAATTGGCAAGCGCAAACAATTCGTGCGCACGAAACTGAAAAGTGAACTTTTTTGCATTGTACCGAAAGTATATATTGTGATATTTTATTTTAATCCTCTAGTCAAACTGAGTCGAAAAATCATTGTTTTGTAGCCAAAAAATGTGCTCAACAATACAAAAACCCAAATAAAAATAATTTTTTAAAAATATTTTACAAGCGTTTTTGTTTGTCAACAATGGCATGCACGTTTTTGGACTACAAAACAGTAGGGGTATTCAGAAACTGTCGCATAAGTGCGCAAATGCATAAGTGTGAAAATGTGATTTCACACATGCGCACCGGAAGCCTCATAGGCTTCATGTTATGTTATGTGACTCACACAGGCGACTCACACTCACACCCAGAGAGGTGCACATAGTGCGTTTCACATGTGATTGCAAATGGTGCATAACTGCCTAGAACTAAAATTATGGTACCACTTGCCTAGTACTAAAATTATTTGGTACCAACAGGTCTGGGTTTAGTGTTACCTGGATCAATATGGCGTTTCATTATTT
>JH431492.1:0-33719 GCA_000239455.1 Strigamia maritima
CGGCGGGTAGAAATCAAGATACTGATAAGCGTGGTGACGTGGCAAAACCTCTTCTTTAATAATTTTTAAGTTCCTGACAGCGTGATCCACTCTCGAGAGAAAATCTGCCATTTCTTCATTTTGCTCGAGATGCAATTGAAGAAATTCTCGCTGCTTCTGTGCCTGTCTGGCTCTGGAACTTGGCTCATAGATGCGTTCAAGAAGTGACCAACTCTCTGCTGGCGTAGCACATTCATCAATGGCTGACTTCTTCGCCTCCGAGACATGAATATAAATATATCCTAAAGCACGGTCACGCTTATTTGCAAATTTATCCAGTTCCTTTTGAGTCGGCTTGTCTGGCAGCTTTGTAGTCTCATCGACGTATCCCCACAATCCCTCGGACTTCAGATACATTTTCATAGACCTTTTCCAGGATTCATAGTTGTTGATTCCTAGGATGGGGTTTTTGGCTGTCATCTGGTCATTCCCGGTAGTTGACATCATGGTTTGGCTCATTGACACGCGTAAAATGAAAATTCAAATCAGTCAAAACGAAAAATGTAAAATTTCGAGGTAACTTACGGATACAGCCCCAAATTGACAACAAGGGGCAAGGTTGGGCTTCTCTGTAACCATCCTCTGCTACCATATTCGAATTTCCATTTAAATTGAGTAGTGGAAGCGTTGATGCGAGTCCGTGAGTAATGAGCAAACGCGATGTACGAAAATGAGCGAGCTGACTCGCGATGTGCGCGAGTGAGCACACGTTATCCAGACACACAGAATGAAATAAACACTCAATGGTTTTATAAAAAGTAAAAACCAGAATGGTTTAATAGCCAAATAATATAAAAACTTACAAAACTAAAGAACTTAAGAGAGTACATATGAGCAGCCATCTTGGCTGACATCAGAGGCAGTGTGTGATGTCACATGGCATGAGACAGTGTAAGATGTCATGTGACTACTAGACAGGGCAAACCTAAAGTAAACTGACGCCATCTGTTGGCAAAATATACAAACAAATAACAGACCTAGTTATAAATAACGCCTGTAAATAAATGCATGAATAAACAAATACAAATAAATAAATATATCTGGAGCATTAAACCCAACAGTATTTGCCGAAATCAATTCGGCAATAAACAACGCAAGAAATACACAAGTCATATGCGCATCCGGCAGTCGACGGGACAATCGACGCGATTTTGAAACAATTTTGGTTCCCGCACATGCGAAAATTCGTGAAAGGAGTCATCGGGTCGTGTGTGAATTGTTTAATGTTTAAAGAACCAGGAGGGAGACGACCGGGAGCACTTAATCTAATTATTCGAGAAAAAATACCGTGGCACACGGTACACTTAGACCACGTGCGCCCGTTTCCAAGGAGTAATAGGTTTCGACATGTGTTAGTCGCAACATGTAATTATTCGAAGATTACATTTTTGCGAGCGGTACGATCGACGAGCGCAATCGAAACGTGTAAAAAGTTGAGAGAACTTTGTGCGAAAATGTGGATTCCGACGAGAGTAATTACGGATCGAGGAACAGCGTTCAAAAATAGTTTATTCACCGAGTTATGCGAAAAATTGGAAATTAAACATATTTTAACGTCGACGGAGAATCCTCGAGCAAATGGGCAAGTCGAAAGGATGAACCGAACGCTCGTGCCGATGCTAGCAGGCGTTACAATATACAGTGAAAGAAGACGGAAGTGATTGGGCGAAATTTTTGGAAAATGTGAAAGTAGACGACTAAAAATCTCGCATCAATGGTAATCTTGTTCGGATTCCAGCCGAGAACGATGGTGGAACCGAAATTAGCAGCGATAGCAGACGCAAAAAAAGAAGAGATCAGATTTAACGAAATACGGGACGAGGCGCATGAATCGAAAGCGCAAATTTGGCAAAAGGCAGCATTTGACCGCCACCGAGGACCGAATAAGGAGTTTAAAGAAGGGGACGTTGTTGTTGTGCGAAGGAAAGCAATAGCAATACAGGGGGAAAGCCGGAAAATTATCAAGTCTATACCGTGGATCGTTAAAAATTGGACGAAAAATCTCGGAAACGATCTACGAAATCCAGAGTTTCGAGGATCCGCTAAAATACAAAGTAACAGCACCAGTAGATCAGTTGAAAAGGTGGGAAGTGACGGACGATGTTGGAGAAAGCGATGTGAGCGATTACGAGTCGGAGGACGATGCTGTGTGAGCTTGAGTCCTCGCACCTCATGGAGTCGGATGGTCGAATGTGGAATTTTTGGGGAAGAAGGGACACAATAGGTGGCGTAGCAGTCGTGGTCACGTAGACGCGACCACTCAGTTAACGAATCGGGAAGCAGTATCTTATCTTATCTTAAGCTTTTATTTTTAAGTATATAATCTAAGTTTTTAATTAATAAAATCACTCTAAGTTTTAAATCTTGACTTGGTTTCGAAAGTAGCGAAAGATTTAGTTTACATACTTACTGTAAAGAATCCATCAACATTGTTTTTGCTGGGTACTACTACCTCAACTTCGATTGATTGAGTAATTTCGGGACCTTCTAAGGATCTGTTACCTGCAGTAGTTTTGAAAATCCATTAGATTTGCTTATTAGTTATGGTTGCATGCTCGAATACTTAACTCTCTAATTGCGTGCATGTGCCAAATGGAGTAACTTTGTGTTTTTGAAGAAACCCGAAAGGAATTTTTTGCTACAGTAATACAGAATTTTATAATAACTTTAAAAAATAAAGCTTTGATTCCCAGACTTACAGTATTTGACTTTCTTAATATGGAAAAGTTTGTAACGATATCGATACGGTAGTCTAAATTCCAAATTTTTGATTGGTCTATATTAGGCATTTCTAAGAGTTTTTTTAGTGGCGTCATTGCGTCCAGAGAAATAGATGGATTGTAAAAGTCCATAGTGTAAGCATTTAGGTATGAGCAAGCAGACACGATTGGTGGGAATTGAAATTTTTCTAATTGTATTCTATACACATCAGTAGCTTTTGGACTTGTCAAGAAATAAGAGATGCGATTATGCATTTGGTAGCAATAAATGAGAAAACTTGCGAGGATAAGTAATGTCCAAAAAAACACAAAATGTGTGTGAACATGAGTAGTCTAAAATGGGGTAAACCTCTGGAGTAATATTCTTGTCTTCGTTGATGGAGTCGACAAATAAAGATTTTATTAAACAACGCTTTCTTTGCCATTTGTGTCGATACCGCAGGACTTGTAATGACATCTAGAAGAATATTAATTTTTATGCTGGGTTCCCACTTGGCGGAAACTCAGAAAATTTTCTGCTGCAGAAAAGTTTTAGCGCAGAATGCTTAGTTCCCACTTGGCAGAAACTTCGGCAGAAAATTTTGAGTGTAGAAAGCAGCAGTGTTTATAAATTGCCTTCCTTAGCTGGCATCCATTTTTAAATTCTACTTTTCTGCATTTTTTGCCCATTTTTCAATCCAAATACTTTTCTGCACTCAAAATTTTCTGCAGCAGAAAATTTTCTGCTGGAATTTCTGCCAAGTGGGAACTAAGCAGAAGAGTATGTTTTTCTGTTGTTGGTTCTTACCTGTGGACACAAAAGTGCAAAAATGTAGAAGTTAAAAATGGATGCCAGCTAAGGAAAGCAATTTGTAAACACTGCTGCTTTATGCACAGTTTTACTGAAGTATTTGAAGTATTATACATCTGTAAAAAAGAGTTGCAGAAAATTTTTCTAGAGATGAAAAAATAGAAGTAGAGTCTATTTTGTCTGCTGTTTTTTGGCTAATTGAGGTGATTTGGATGATCCTAATCTGAAAATTGGGTTGTCATACGCCTGTTGTTCTGCTCTGTTTCTGCGAAGTGGGAACCCAGCAAGGGTTTATGACGGTACAGTTTATATTCCAAAACTTTATTTTAACATTTTTGAGAAAAATAACAGAATTTAGGCCGAATTTATTGTAACTTACTGTGTTCTTGAATGAACTGCTATGCGTTGAGATCGACGTTAATTCTACCAGAAGTATACAGTCGCCGCCGATATCTTGATGCTAAATTTGAACCCAACTGGCTGTATATACTACTGTAGTTACTCAATTGTTGGCCTGTTATCTTCATTGACATATGAAATTTGGAAGTTAATTGCGACAATAAAAAAGTACAATAAACACACAGGAAACATACAATTATGATCATAATGTTCAAATGTGTATGTTAATAATGTAATTGTATTGATTCGTCAGGTGCGTGCGTGCACCTGACATCAATCAATACAATTTCTGCTTTTATTTTCAAGTTAATGCTTGGTTCCCACTTGGCAAAAATTCCGACAGAAAATTTTCTACTGCAGAAAATTTTGAGTGTAGAAAGCAGCAGTGTTTACAAATTGCCTTCCTCAGCTGGCATCCATTTTTAAATTCTACTTTTCTGCACTTTTTTGCCTACTTTTCAGTCGACAGGTTGGAACCAACGACAGAAAAACATACTTTTCTCTCAATATTTTCTGCAGCAGAAAATTTTCTGTCTGAGTTTCTGCCAAGTGGGAACCTAGCATAAATGAAAATTACTTGAAGAAATTCGGTACGGCTGTGTGGATCAACAATCGTTATTTTGGCTGACACAAATTATTTTATACGCATCTTGTTATTTACTGTAACATTTGTATTATTATTCTGTAATTTACTAGCTACATAGTATATAGAGAGAGAAGTAGACAAACTCCTTAGTTCAGCTGTTGCTCCTGGTGGTGGCGTCACCGCTGCTAGAGCAAGGAGCAACAATTGCAAGTATGATTTAAATTACCGCACTTAAAAGAATTTAAACAAACAGTTTTCCATGTAAAGATGATTTTATTAATATTTTGTTGAAGTTAACAATTAGGTTTGTGGCGGGGTGACTAGGCCATCAATATATCGTCCGATATATTGATTCCAGTCGCAACTTTAACATGATACTACCGCCAGAAATGTATAGTACCAAGATAAAGTCGCAATGAGTTAGATTAAAATACATTAACATTAGTTTTCAGGTTTAAATTACTTTATTGTTACACTTGAATAAATATCTTACGACAAAGTCATTTATCCCATTGTTCCAATCTACCACGTGGTTTGGCGAGCACGTTGGAGAAATTAGTCCTAAGCGATTAGAATATCGGCGTTGACTTTGCAATATGGTCGTCACAAAGTTAACATGGATTGACCTAAACTTTAGACCAACCCATGTTGTCACCAAGACATTAAATCTTGACCCAAGAAAAGATTTGCAAATGGTTCCCGCCAATGGTTTCCACCATTCCAATCACACGGCGGTTTAGAACTCAAATGGTTTAAAGACCACGCGGTGACCTGTCCACCATAATGGCGTCTAATGAACCTTTTGTGTGCCATCGACCTCGAGGAGACTGATGTCGCGATTCCGCATCTTGCACGATGCGTTATTTCACACTGAGGGCACCGGCCATGAAATAGGAAGAAAATAACATAGGCATTATTTACTCACCGGGTTTGGCCAGGTCCTGTGCTGCTTCTTCAAAGCTACCAAGTATGTTACGGGCATGAAGGTCCTGTCGACCGTAGTCCGGCTATCTTGCCCACTGGTCACTCAATCTCGGCAGCCATCTGGTATGCACCACGTAACCGGGTACATAAGCGGATAAATAACTGATTAAACTGGCCTCATATTTGCCTCAAAGGCTTAATTATTACATATAAATCAAGCACAAAGGCAAATAATCATAGGTCAGTATCAGTATCAATGTCAAATCCGCAAGAAGCTCTACTTCCTGTTTTGCATGGCTTTTTATACTTGTCTAATCCTTTATAATCCCCTTATCACTGATAAGGGGATTATGACGAGATAATCCGATAGGGGATGAGTCATGATGGAATGTTCATCATGACATCATCCTCTAGTATCGAGGATAATATAAATTTATCCATTATTGAAACATATTATATATTTCAATCCGGGATAAGTGATAAAATACAAGCATAATTAACTCTACGATTTACATAGAGTTTATATTTCTTTACCACAAATGTTATATTATTAGAAATGATCATTAAGGCCGCACTAGCACCCTCTTTGGTCATTTCTTGACCATGTACAGATACTTGTACCATAGTTTTTAAGTAGAGTCATAGAGTCTACTTAACTACTATTTGTTCTCATCTCTCATCCCAAACATTAAATAAACTCACTTTATTCATGTATGTATTTATTCTATTGTCTATTTGGTGCACACAGTGCACCATAGTTACAGTTAATTAAACTACGGGATTCGAGACCATCACAGGTTAGAAAATAAGAACAAATTTAAAAGGTTTAAAAAAATTCAACGCAATTTGCTAAGTTTTCTGTTTGCTTTGCTCGACACTCACCTCTCGAGTTTTAAAAAACATTCTGGTTTGGATATAATATTGTACAAATTTTGGAACTAATTCTTCAGCATGCTCTTCAGAACATCCCATATCGCTGGTAATTTTGATTTCATTAATATTATTTAAAATTTCAAAAAATAAATCAGGAGATAAATTAAATCTTCTTTTTTTAATTTAGATTCTAATAATTTTTCAATTTGAAGAAAAAGATTATAAAAATTTTTCAGATGGATAATTTAAAAACGAACCAAAATCTTTTAATTTTGTCATCGCAGAAAACTTAGCAAATTGGTTTGTTGTACTCAATGATAAAATGCAGTCATTGGATTTTGTAATTTTTTTTGCTTTGGTTAATATGAAGCCAGTTAGATAATACGTAATACAATTATATTTTTTTGCTAAATTATAATTAAAATCATGAAGAACATCCAATTCCTTATCAATTATTTCATCCACATCTCCATCATTATCTTCTTCATCACTCGTGTTAGCATGCACAATTTTCGATTTGATGGAATTTAATACTTTGGTTTGTTTATTGGCATTTTCGGTCCAACTTTCTCTTGCAAGCATGTGCAAATCTTTAACATATGCCATTAAAAATTGATCAACTTGATCTTCAGAATTGGCTGCACTCGATAAAATACCTTTAACAGGTATGTAAATAGCTTGCAGTTGATGTAGTTGCAGGAAACTAATTATAGTTGGGTGATCATTGGGACTTATACCCCTTATCAATCCAAAGTTGTGCTGAAAAGGGAAATAAGGTATAGGAAAGGGTCTAAAAACTACTGATTAGGTTCATAAGAATGGTTTGGAATAGAAATCTGTATTAATATCAAAATTTCTACTGAAAACAATTTTTATATCTAGTTACCTCAACACGATCTTGGTTTAATTTTCCAGTTAAAATAAAAGTATAGTCCATTTTCCACAGGTCATCAGACAGATCCAAAACGCTTTTCAGAGTAATTTTTAAAGTTTCCATAGTTTGTGGAGAAGCAGAGTTATTATTTCCGTGAAATAAGGAGGTATAAAATTCTTTTAGCAGCTGTAAAGATAAAAAATACATTAAAAATAATAATTATTGATATTTGAAGACATTTTTATGTACTTTATGTTGTTTGCTGTCATTCCGCAAACCTTGTAAAGGAATTTTTGAATTTAGTGCATCAAACATTATTCAAAGTTCTTGTAAATTTTTCAGCTGCTTCACTGCCCTCCATGCGCTTAAATTTCTGCTCTCTATAAAATTGTATTCCATCAGCAGTTGATCGACTAAACAAATACAGATTAAAATTTTAATTCTAGTTGTGGAAGCGTGTGTAGATACAGGATGAAGCATTGACCACAAACAACAAGTAAACTGGCATTTATTGCCTAAACTTAAAAAAACTCAAACAGAATAAATAACATACTAGGAGGTGACTACTTGTCATCCTCCATTTAAGGAAGTTGTCAATCATGTGAAAAAACAGAAAAATATAAATTAGTGTATTTACCTGTAAAGAAAGTTTAGCACTCATTTTTTGGAATCCATTAGGATGAATGAATATGGATTTGTGTTAATTTTGGAATGACTTTTTTCATCATTGCCATCATTGCCAATTGAATCCAGTTCAAAAACCTCTTCGTAGTAGTCATAATTTATCGGTTGGCTTTGAAACTAAAAATAATGTCATTAATTTTTGTTTTTTTATTTATAATTATTATAATTTACCATTGCTTTTTTTTCTCCAAGTTATTTCTAATGCATTTCATGACATGAACAATGTCTCCAAAACCATAGACTTTTTTATTTCTTTGAACTGTATGAGGAAAACTGTTATTTAAATTATTGACACTCTTTCCAACAGAAATTGAAAGTGAAGCTTTTTTATTGCTGGTTGAACCATCACAGGTGAAGCCAATCACTTCTGCTCCAACATGGTGTAGTTGAACAATAACCTGGATTAAAATTTTGGCCAAAATATCACCAGGTGTGGCATTATGAAATGCAAATACTGCCACTGGCTGTTTCCATGCTTTTTTAAGACAAACAAAAATGAATACTAAAGCATGATTTGCATATTTACACTTTTGATTTTCCGGTGTGTGTTCACCAAGATTTACAAATCTATCAAATTTGAAAGTAGACTTGTTAAAATTGATGGTCTCAGACAATTTTGTCTCATCAAAAATCAAAATGCCTTGTCTATTTCCCTCGTCCTCATCTGCAAAATCTTTTCTTACAGCTTCTAATGCACTGTTGTTGATTCCATAATCACATCGGATCCCACTTATCAATTTTCTCAGCAATTCCAAGCTTGGTAAGGGCAAGAGTACATGTGAGGCACAATGTTGGTATCCTTTACATGTCTTGATACGCAACAACAAACACTCCAACAAATATTCTGAGTCATATCGCATGCCATTCTTCTCCGCTCATATTTCATGAGCATCATATTTATAATTTGTCTCTGCTTGGCTGGTAATTGTTGAATTCGATCCGAAATATCTGATGTTGATTGTTTTGACATTCTTCTAATTTTCAAATTTGCATCATTTCTCTGCTTTTTTTTGAACAGTCAGTATTTTTGTCTTCCGTTCCAATATTTTCTTCCTTCCAGATACTTTTCAGTCCGAGCCTTCATTTTTAATTGGATTTCTTCGTTTGTTATTTCATCTTCATTTTGCAGTTCTGGTTGTTCCAATTCATTTTCTTTTTCATCAGTTGATTTTTTTGCTGGCGAGGACTCTCTCTTTTTCTTTTTGGGAGATTTCCTTTTTGTCAAATTTTTAGTCAGATATTTTGGCAAATTTGGGAAGATATGTGGAAAAACATGTGACTGGGGCAGTTTGCACAGCCCTTACTTGGGGGAATAAGTGAGCTGCGCTGGACGCCTTCGTCATGTGAATAGCAGAGACGACGCTGTATTTGGGTGTTTGGCCTTATTACAGTTGTCTAGGGTTCAGCGTCAGCCTCCACCTGCTATCCATATGCCTGTACCACCGGTATGTGCACCGACCCACGGACTATGGCGGTTAAACCAAGGTCCGTGCGGTCAATCTATTCTAACCATTTCCCAATCTATGGGCTTGCAGCCACTGCACTCGCTCATGGAGGCGGGGCCCAGACAACTGGGAACCCGGACTTTTTTCGTTAAATCCTCGTGGAATCCCGTAAAATCGTGTGGTTATCAAGAATTCATCTTTCAACAAGATGGTATAACAATGTCAATACAACTATTTCGACTAAGGTATATGGCTTCAATTCTAATAAGTTCAGCTTCTATCAAGGTCAAATTTATTTATCAATATTTATCAATAATTAAAAATATATTTGAAGAAACATTTTTAGAAATGATAACGAATACTAAAAATCATTGCATTAAATTTTCCACTGGGAATAAGGTGGAATAAGTCAAGAATCATTTACAATGCATATGGCAAGCAGGCCATGTCGCATACAGGACATTTTGAAAGCAAAGGTTGATACAACAAAGCATTAGTTGCATTATTTTGACTCTTGTTGATGATGGACTTAATATTTTTGACTGAAAACAAATTTCCCTGTAACTTTGGCTACAGTAACTTTGGTTACATATTTTGATTATTTTTAGTTCATTTAGTAGCCCTTGCATTTTGATGGTGCAAAAAAATTTACTTTACTTGTTTAATTCTTTAATTTAGGGTTTTGTAGACCCTTAAGTCTACTTTTGGAATGGACTTAAGTCACTGGGTTGTTCTCATTAATTAAATGGTGGAAACATATATTCTTCAGGTGCTTACACTTGAGCAATGGAAAAAAAAGTTACAACGGATGCGGGCACACAAGAGTGCATCAGATAATTAACCTCTTATGCTAGGCTTTACAAAATAATACATAACAAATAATAGATCATTTTCAACAGAATTTAGAAGAAGAAAAAGTATTGCTGAATAAATGGAATAAATTGATTACACCCGATATTCCAATAAGAACAGAAACGCCAATAGTTAGACTTAGCGCATTTCCAATATCGGAGACCAAAGCTGTAAATGAATACTGGAATTGTTCATTGAAAATCTCCACCTTATTGGTATACATGCTACATATTACCAATGATATACTGGTTAGGATTTCGGGTTGAAGAGCTGAAATGAGTTTGTAAGTTGTTGTCTGACAAGGGAGTGGGCATGCGCATTCTTTTTCAACGTCAGTCGAAAAATGAATTCTATAATACAATCTGCGCGTTTCTTTAGCCAGTGATGAAGAATTGCACATGCTGGTATTTTCCTTCTTAGCAAATGGCATACTAGTAAAGAGAAACAGTTTTTATATTATTGAATTGGTGGCAAATATCATGGAGTAAATTTATTTTTATGTACAAATTCCGTGTGAGTGTTAAAAAGGGCAAATAAATGACCTGAGCAGTTTGGATTTAATTTTTTGAATTTTTGAATATGTATTCTGACCTGCATGGTAGTCGTGTCTTCATTTTTTGGACCAAACAGTTTTGCTTGCAGTGATAATGCTCACTTATATTTTTAGTGCATGGATTTTTAAATGTGTTCAATTTTTGCACCTATAACATATTAAATAAAGTTAATTGTTGTTATTTTAATCCTATTAGACAGTTTGCTATTTCTCGTACGAGACCAAAAACGAGATTTAAAGAAACGAAAAAAACTCGTTAATAAAATGTCGTATCGTGTGTTTGGCATTTGTCATGAAACGTGTAACATACGACACATAAATCGACGGCAACAATTTTTAGCAGAACTAGATACCTTGTCACAAATTAAGCTTAATTATTGGGCTTGTGGTTTGTGCAAGGTGATGACTGATAAAAAAAACTAACCTGAGATATTGAAATCGGCATAAATTTGCCAACATTGCAGCCGAAGCGGAGGGAAAAAGGCGGCAGAATTTCACGACAATTGTTGTATTGTATGCAGTGCGCATGCGTAAATCAAGTCGTATACACGACAATTTGAAATGTGATTTTTGAAAAATCTCAACCAAGACTTTTCAAACTAGAATTTTTACGACGAGATTTTTAACAATATCTCATTATTTTGGTATTCTCGTAATAAAAAAATCTTTACGAGAAATCGCAGACCGTCTATTGACAAAAGTTGGTACGAATCAAGAGCTTAGCAATGATCTTTGTTTACCTTTAATAACCTTATTAACACTATTATGCTTTGTGAAGATGGTAGTTGCAAATTGAGTACAGAAGGAAATATGGGATCCAATGGATCACTGAAATAAATCTGAAACAGGAACATTGGTAAGACACAATAAAAGCAAATTATGATGCCATAAGTACATTTGAAGCATCTGGTTTGCAAATATTTTCAACCTCCAATGCTCCTACAACCAATCCTGCCATTATTCTGTAATTTTCAGGTTCTTAAAAATACGTTAGGAAAACAAATTCATGTTAAAGAGTTTACGACATTACAGATTTTATTTGTCTATTGGATCAAGCATGTTTTAAAACCCCTAAAAGTAATCCAGCACAAAAATTTTTAAAAATTTTATTATGTCTAAATTTAGTTAGGAAAATGCGAGAGAAAAACAGTTTCGTCGCAGATGGTTTCCAAAATAAAAATGGCTGACAACAATGAAACAGCCAGAGGAGAGCAATGACGATGATTCTAACAACGTCACTGCTCTCCTGGCTGTTTGGAAACCTTTCTGTGACAATTCTGACAAAACGAATCTTATGCATTCAGGAATTGGTCTGGCTTTTCTCTCACGTTTTTTCTGCTGCTCGTTTTGTTGATGTTGTAAGTAAATTTAGACATAATAAAATTTTTTAAAAATTTTGTGGAATACTTTAAGGAGTTTTGAATCATGCTTGATCCATTGGACCAATAAAATCTGAGATGTTGTAAACCCAAACAATCTATTCTTATATTTGAGTATGTCTATAAATACTTACTAAATGAATGTTTTTTGCAAACACCATCTGTGTTATTTAACCGGGTTAAATTATATTTTAGCTGTTTAAATCCAAGCTATTCAAATATAAGAAAGAAATTTTTGAATTTGTATTACAGTAGTAAAGATTACAGTCTAACTTAAAAATGGCTTACAGAACTTGCTAATTGGTTTATGTCCAGGTATTTATTTTCAAATCGTTTATTCCAAAGGGTATCCACATTTATTTTCTTAAAATGGATAAGATCATAAGCATCTATTTCACATTTGGTTGTATTCATTTTGTTGTAAAGGTCGAAATAGAGTTTTTTATTATAATTCAGTTTTCCACTATACGGTCCTGTACAACTGATGATGTTTGGAAACGTGACAACTGCATAGTCATCGATCTTGATTGTTTTCAGAATTGGTGCTGATAAGTAGAGATTGATTCGACTTTGCAGAATATAACAACACAATAGACCGCAGCTGATGTAAACAAAATGAATGCATTTGGTTTTGAATTTCTCTTTTTTTTCTTTTCCATCATTTGAGCAGCAAATATTTTCAATTTTATTCGATGTTTGTTGACGAGCATTACGAATTTGTTTTTTGCGCCATGATTATGACTGTCTCGTTGTCTTTTCCATCTTTTTGCACAAGTAATTAGACAATTAGTTAGAGAAAGCAATGAAAATCCGAGCCAAAGACCAAGATTTCCACCAAAGTCAGACAGTAGACTGATTAGGTCGTAGAGCCATCTTTCTTGAAACACGGTAATGTGGCTATCAGCTAAACGAGATTTTATTGAAATATTTTCATCTTTTTTTTCATAAAAAAATATCAACTCAAAAAGTTTATTTTCACAACTTCTAGTACAGTTGCAGTCATTTGTTGGTGACGATCCTACCAGATAAGTGAGGTGTTTTTGAATTAAGTTGTATGTCGTGTCAGAGGCGTTACAAGGATTATGACATTGCTTCAAGAATGAGTACGGGATGCTAATAGTGATAGAATTTCAAACAAATTTTATCTAATAAAAACATCATACATGGTGTCTCAACTAAGGGTTTTAAGTTGAAAATGTTTTCATTGAATTATGTTTAACTTTTTAATTGTTCGAGTTAGCACCAACTACCCGATTATAAAGTTGTCGAGCATGGTCTAATTAGTCTAAACAAAGCAATGGGTCTCTTCTAGAGGTCAAAGGTCAAATTTTATATCGCCATTAACTTTGCCATATCCACTTTACTATTTGACTATATGCAAACAAGATTTTTCCTAAGGTGGACATTTTGAGAGAAATTTCAACTTAAAACCCTTAGTTGGGACACCTTTTATACTGTATACTCACCAACACGGATCATTTTCAAATTTTTTTATATTACACTCATTACCACATGCTATGTATTTTTTAAGAGATACACATGGCTCTTCTTTATTGCTTAGAAAGTAATGCTGTAAAAAGTCAAAGAGTACAAGGAAAGAATGCTAAATGAAAACCTCAACGCATGATGGTTATGCCCTGTATTCTCACTTGAATAAAGTTGTAATCAATCGATACTCGAGTTTTGTCAGCTACAAAGAAGTAATATTGAAAATCAAATGGTTCATCAAAAGTGATCTACAAATATATGATAAAAATTGGGAAAATCTTATCATTCGCAATTAGTGAAAGAAAGTATACTTACTGCAAAGAATCCATCAACATTGTTTTTGCTGGGTACTACTACATCAACTTCGATTGATTGAGTAATTTCGGGACCTTCTAAGGATCTGTTACCTGCAGTAGTTTTGAAAATCCATTAGATTTGCTTATTAGTTATGGTTGCATGCTCGAATACTTAACTCTCTAATTGCGTGCATGTGCCCAATGGAGTAACTTTGTATTTTTGAAGAAACCCGAAAGGAATTTTTTGCTATAGTAATACAGAATTTTATAATAACTGTAAAAAATAAAGCTTTGATTCCCAGACTTACAGTATTTGACTTTCCTAATATTGAAAAGTTTTTAATGATATCGATACGGTAGTCTAAATTCCACATTTTTGATCCGTCTATATTAGGCATATTTAAGAGACTTTTCAGTGGCATCAATGCATCGACAGAAAGAGATGGATTGTAAAAATCCATAGTGTAAGCATTTAGGTATGAGCAAGCAGACACGATTGGTGGGAATTGAAATTTTTCCAATTTTATTCTATACACATCAGTAGCTTTTGGACTTGTCGAGAAATACGAGATGCGATTATGCATTTGGTAGCAATAGATGAGAAAACTTGCGAGGATAAGTAATGTCCAAAAAACACGAAATGTATATGAACATGAGTAGTCTAAAAAGGGGTAAAACTCTGGAGTAATATTCTTGTCTTCATTGATAGAGTCGATGAATAAAGATTTTATTAAACGGCGCTTTCTTTGCAATTCGCATCGACCCTGCAGCCTGTAGTCTTGTAATAACATCTTCTAGAAGAATTAAAAAATGAAATTTTTGAAGCTATAAAGGGGTTTATGATGTCGCAGTTTATATTTTAAAACTTTATTCTGAGCTGTAAAAATAGAAGTAGAGTCTATTTTGTCTGCTGTTTTTTGGCTAATCGAGGTGATTTGGATGATCCTAATCTGAAAATTGGCTTGTCATACGCCTTTCTGCTCTGTTTCTGCCAAGTGGGAACCCAGCAAGGGTTTATGACGGTGCAGTTTATATTCCAAAACTTTATTTTAACATTTTTGAGAAAAACAACAGAATTTAGGCCGAATTTATTGTAACTTACTGTGTTCTTGAATGAACTGCTATGCGTTCAGATCGACGTTAATTCTACCAGAAGTATACAGTCGCCGCCCGATATCTTGATGCTAAATTTGAACCCAACTGGCTGTACTACTGTAATTACTCAATTGTTGGCCTGTTATCTTCATTCACATATGAAATTTGGAAGTTAATTGCGACAATAAAAAAGTACAATAACCACACAGGAAACATAGCAAATTGATCATAATGTTCAAATGTGTATGTTAATAAACAGTAATTGTATTGATTCGTCAGGTGCGTGCATGCAACTGACATCAATCAATACAATTTCTGCTTTTATTTTCAAGTTAAATGAAAATTACTTAAACAGTAATTGCATTGATTCGTCAGGTGCGTGCATGCAACTGACATCAATCAATACAATTTCTGCTTTTATTTTCAAGTTAAATGAAAATTACTTAAAGAAATTCGCTACGGCTGTGTGGATCAACAATCAACATATTTTGGCTGACACACATTATTTTATACGCATCTTGTTATTTACTGTAACATTTGTATTATTATTCTGTAATTTACTAGCTACTTATTTATTTATTTCTATACTCTATTTATTATTTCGTGCGCGAAACTCCCATTGGTTAATGACATATATAATACTGAAAGTATATATTGTGGCATCTTATTTTAATCCTCTAGTCGATCCGAGTCAAAAAATCATTGTTTCATAGCCAAAAAATGTGCGCAACAATACAAAAACCCAAATATAAATAATTTTTTAAAATTTTACAAGCATTTTTATTTGTTAACAATGGCATGCACATTTTTGGACTACAAAACAATGATTTTTCGACTCACCTCAACTAGAAAATTAAAATAAGATGTCGCAATACATACTTTCAATACAATATAGGTTATTAACCAATGGGAGTTTCGCGCACGAAATGATAAACAGAGTGTAGTAGTCTTGTTTACTCGTTTATGCGTAGTTCCCACTTGGCAGAAACTCTGGCAGAAAATTTTCTGCTGCAGAAAATTTTGAGTGTTGAAAGCAACAGGGTTTATAAATTGCCTTCCTTAGCTGGCATCCATTTTTAAATTCTACTTTTCTGCATTTTTTTGCCCACTTTTCAGTCCACATACTTTTCTGCACTCAAAATTTTCTACAGCAGAAAATTTTCTGCCGGAATTTTTGCTAAGTGGGAACTAAGCATGACTTTTGTAATTTGCTTTTATCTTTTATAATTAAAGCATTTAGATATTAACTATTCTAAGTTATCACACTCATACTATAGTGTAATATAATAATAATAAAGTCAGAATAATTAATGTCTAATTAATTACATTGTCTGCAGTTGATTGAATTTTCTTTTAATATTTATTACATGTGTATTTTCAATGCGCTAGTACTCTGTCGAGCGTTCGCAGCGCCACTGCGGTAGAAAAAGATACTATCAGCTCTTAATAAAGTGAGACCACTATTCTGGGTTCTCACTTGCGATTTTTCCGCTTTATCGCGCGAATTCCGCGCGGAAAACTAACGTCAAAATTGCGCTATTTTTGAAATTGAATTTTTTTTAGGTTTTTCTGTGTTTTTGCTGCATGTGGGAACCTAGAAAAATTTTCAATTTTACAAATAGCGCAATTTTGAGGCAAAATAAGTTTTAAAAAACGACAAAACGCAATAAAATCGCGCGATTTTACCGCAAGTGAGAATCCAGCATTACACTATGCTTATACTCTCTCTCACTCTCTGTACCTGACCAATATGGCACCATCCATGAGCAAGCTGCTCATTGGGATTTAGTTAAGAATATATGCTGTTATGTAAGTTGTTGCCTTAGTTTTGGGCATTATAAGCTCTATAAGAGTGCCTCTCTTACGTGGATTGTACCCTAAAACCCTAAAATAAAGAAATGTCTGAAACAAAGACAATGTACAACTGCATGGTTGGTGATTAAAATTCGAACTGATTTATTGCTTAAGTTACACATTATATACTAGACATAGGTGGCGTATGAATAGCATGCTTTTTGACCAATGATGGTCAACTTACATGGGTGTCATGAAAACATGACACAAGACAATATGACATCATAACCGGAATGCAACAGATTAAATTCATTTAAATTTCATCAAATTTCACAAATACAGTCAAAATACCGTATATATACTGTATTCTCTCTCTTTGTGGTAAAATCGACTGTGACTAGTTTTTGACAAGTGAAGAACAGGTCATTTTTACAGCATGCAGTAAAATTCGAATTAGTGCTGTAAAACATAATACTCACTTTATCCGGCATGCCGTATAATTTGAATTATTCGGCACCCTGGTCAGACCAGTCTGACCCTGGTCAGTTTTATCTGGCATGCCGCTAAAAAAGACGGAATACAGTATAAGTTATGTGCATAAAATACTTTTTTTATTTGATGTCAGCAAATTTAGTGGATAAAAAAGTATTGCTGAATAAATTGATTACACTCAATGCTCCAATAAGTACAGAAACACCAATAGTTAGACTTAGCACATTTCCAATATCGGAGACCAAAGCTACAAACGAATACTGGAATTGCTCATCGAAAACCTCCACTTTATTTGTATACACGTTACATAATATCAATGATATACCACGTAGGAATTTGGGTTGAATAACTGAAGTGAGTTTGTAAGTTGTTGTCTGACAAGGAAGTGGGCATGCGCATTCTTTTTCAACGTCAGTCGAAAATTGAATTTTGTAATACAATCTGCGCGTTTCTTTAGCCAATGATGAAGAATTGCACATCCTGGTATTTTCCTCCGTAGCAAATGGCATGCTAGTAAAGAAAAGCAATAAAAGTTTTTTTTAAACCAGCTGGTACCAAGCTGTAATTGCAAAGTCTGTTTGTGCATAAAATGCACTTAGTGGTCTTGATTAATATGCAGAAATGCATGATAGGTTAGTTTAGGAGTTCCCATTTTGTTTCACATTAAGTGTTTTAGATTTAGAATTTCCATTGTTTTCATTACTGACTTATTACAATGGATGAAGCAGTGAGAACGTTTGGTACACTAATTGATGTATCCATTAACTGTGGCATAATACCACAGACGCTTTTCCTTCTTACAGGGTATATATGTTCATGTTTTGATTATTGTTAGCATTCTGTGTTTGTTGCTAGTGTTCCAGACAGTTGGGTCTGCTGATGAGATCTTCGATGGTCGAAAACATTGTGATTAAATTGGGATAGGGACGTGTCTGTATAATGGTAGTTAAAAAATTGAACTTGTTTAATTTTAAATTTTATTTATGTAATGGCAGTGGCACGTTTTATAGATGTTTTTTGGACGTTTTTAGATGTTTTCTACATAATAAAAGTTTTCATATCTTTAAATATGTTTGGAGACAAAATTGTGGAGTAAATGAATGTGGAAAAACTATAAACTAAATATGTTAATATTGTGTAATAAGTAATACAATGCTTAGTAGGGATGCACCGGATCCAAAAATCACCGGATTCTAGATACCGAATTTCACCAAATTTTGAATTTATTTAAATTCCGAATACCGGTCGAATATTGGATTATTTCATCTGAAAATTCCGAACACCGGATTTACACCAGATCTCTTTAACCCTTAGATGGGCAACCTATGACACAATTGTGTTCAGCTCTTTTCTTGAATAGGAAAATTTTTTTTTGGCTTATCTTATAAAGCTGAAATTTTCTGACTTTGTTCAAATACTAATAAACTTTATATATAAAAAAAATTTGAAGTATTTGCTTTGATATTTATTAAAATAATTGATCGGCAAATTTTAGCCCCTTAAAACTCCAGCAGAAAAAAAAAGCCGGCTTTACTGCATATTGGCTAAAGCGCTTCTGTTTAGGGTTACTAGCAGACGATCACATTGAAAAAAGATTGTGAAGCAGGAAAGCCAAGTAAAGATGAAACTCTGTGCGCATGTGCAGTGGCCGTTTTTGGAAAAAACTAGCGCCAACAGCGGCAGTTTTTTCAACCAAATGCAACAGCGCTTTAACTACTTGACCCGAAATATGAACATGATTGTGTTTATGGGTTATCCACTAATGTTGTTTTTAAAGCTTGCTTATCCGAGGGTTAAAACATCTACTTTTAATGCATATCTTAATTAAGATTTAAAATTTAGATTTATTAAATTAGATTTAAAATACACTAAATTTTAAACACCAGATCTCAAAACCAAATTTTAAAAATTAAAAAGTTTTAAAAAAATTATAAAATAATAAAATTATTATTAAAAGACACTTTATTTATAATATTAATATTTGTGTACAACTAAATTTCGACCAAATACCGAATTTGCCTAAGATAAAAAAAAAAAAAAAAAATTTACTAAAAAACAAAAATTAGGCAAAAATTGCCAATTCGGTATTCGGTCGAAATTTAGAACAATTCCGAACCGAATATTCGGAACCAGAACATTGAAATTTTCCAATATCCGAATACCGAATATTTTTATTTTCAGCCGGATCACCGGACACCGAAGCCGAATCTGGATATCCGGTGCATCCCAATGCTTAGTTCACACTGGACATAACGTGATAACATATTATTACTTCAATATGTTGGCTATAAATGGACCAGATTGGTTGAATAATTACAAAAATATCACCAAAAAATTTAAAACGTTCAATCAATGGCAGTATTGTGTAAATAATTCAGATGTTTAAGTATAAAAGTACATTTTATAGTTATAACCCCATTTGATTCAATTGGTTTTGAACAGTTCTGTCACATACACTAACTCGCGATGTTTTTCTCCAATCAATAGGAGCGTTCAATTTGATTTAGATAAATTAACTTAGTTGACTTGACTGCTAAGTTGACGTAAACTCATTACAAGTGACGTTTTGGACGTCATAGTTAAGGCAAATGACTCGCTTAAGGTAATTAATCTCACTTAAATTGCGTTCAATATTGCCTGAATAAAATTCTTAAGTGTAGTTGACTTAAAGTGACAGGATATGATGTATTTGACGTCATATTCATCTAAAACCTCCTACTTTAGACATCTTTACTTAAGATACGAATTGGGTAACTTAAGTAAAGATGTCTAAAGTAGGAGGTTTTAGAATATGACGTCAAATACAAGTCAACTACACACTTAAGAATTTTATTCAGGCAATATTGAACGCAACTTAAGTGAGCATAATTACCTTAAGCGAGTCATTTGCCATAACTATGACGTCCAAAACGTCACATGTAATGAGTTTAAGTCAACTTAGCAGTTAAGTCAACTAAGTTAATTTATCTAAATCAAATTGAACGCACCTAATGTTAATTTCCTTCGACATAATTTTTTATCTTTCTTAACAATTATACTCTCAGCAGTCTGTCTTGTCTCAATGCTAATTTGCGAGGCCTGCCACTTCTTTGTTGGTTTTCAACACTATTTGCATTCAAATACTTTTTTTGACACTGTAGCTTGTGTGCATCCAACTACTTCAGACATATTTTGTTGCGTTTTCCTCTCATTTAGTAAGTAAAGTGTTCTTTTCTTTTCATTCACACGTAACTCTTTTTTAGGAGCCATTTTTAATGAGTTTAGATATGCAAATTGTTTGCGAGGTTCTGATTAGGTTATTAAGAGATGACAGTAACTATAAAATGTACTTTTATACTTATACATCTGAATTATTTACATAACACTGCCATCGATTGAATTCTTATTTCCACACTTAGGACCGATTGAATATTTTTTCCCAACACATGTTTTATATTTTTGGTGATATTTTTGTAATTATTCAACCAATCTGGTTGATTTTGTGTTCATATTGTAGCCAACATATTGAAGTAATAGTATGGCATCACAATTTGTGAATAGAGAGCACAATATTTTCATAATAAAGTAAAGAAATTTGTTTTTTGTGGGATGTAGGTTGTGATTGAATACTTTTGCCAGAGGTTGTAGATCCAAAACCAGAATAATTAGTTGATTTGCTGTTGAATGATTACAATGTTGTTTGAAAAACATTTATTTTAGGCTTAAAAAATACAACAATCACATCTAGTGTGTGCATGGTTTCACTCTATCTTCAATAATAGTCAATGCATTCTTCTTGGTATTTTTTTCTCTAGACTGATATTTCATTAATCTGGAAATTTTTAATCAGCCCAATAATAAACTGATCTATATAATCAGGTGAATCTAATATACTGGGTGCTCCATGTTTGCATTTGCAGCAATGGAGGACATAAATCATCATTCAATCTCGTTTTTCATGAGAGAAGCAGCTGTCTTCTCATTTGTTGGCCGTAAGTTCTTACGTTACGTTATGTCCTACTTCAAAATCAATTTTGAAGTAAGAACAATGCGCAGCCTCCTTGCGTTACGTTACGGAGTAATGTGAATACCGGGCTCCTACAAAAAGCTGGGTACCTACCCCACTTTGGGTACCCAATTGGGTACCCAATGGGTGCCCCAAACTAATTTTTTTTAGAAATACTGAATAACCTATATTAAATTAGAATTATTCAAAAATAAAATTGCTTACTTTAAATAAAAGATGGCAAAAAAGTAGATTATTCCGTCTGTGCAATCATCAGGTTTTACTTCTAACAACCAGAACTGAGTTGCCAATAAATTTAAAAAATTGTCTATAGACAGATTGGATTCGGTCTGCATTTAACCGGATCTCATCTAAACGTGTGAACCAAGCATGTCTAGACTCCAAACTTAGGTTTTAGTAAATAAAACCTGTCAATTTTGTAATTGAGGACATCATTTACACACCCTAACATGATTCCATGAGAAATCAACATAAAAATAGGTAAGAATTGCGAAAAATGACGACAAATCAGGAATGCGGACATCAAAGAACATTGTGGCCGCGGAACATGCACTTATGTCGGCCACAATGTTCGCAGATGTCCGTGAAATTAGTTTGTTTATTATTTTTTACAATTTAAGCTATTTTCTAGCTTGATTTTTATAGCCCAGATGGAATAGACAATTTTTAAACTAAATATAATTTTTATTCAATGTTCGAAGCAGTTGGCACAATAAAAATCAGCTCAAAATACTACCCTAACACTAACTTGATTTTCATTATTGTCTTTATTTGTTTATTTGTGTTTGTTTGTGGCGCAAACTCATAATTAAATTCCGAAATAATTAATACGAGAATTTTTTATTTTTTTAATTATTATGTCTCGTAATTATTATTATTATTATTATTATTATTATTATTATTATTTCGCGTGCAAACCACCTGTTGTTTTTAATAAATATAAATTTTAAATAAAAAAAAAATTATTGACTACTACATTATGGCTTTTTGGGGTACCCCATTTGGTACCCAAGGTGGGGTAGGTACCCAGCTTTTTGTAGGAGCCCGTGAATACCAGTGTGAACTAACCATTATAATAGTAATAAGAATATTAATAAGTAATACAAATTCTCTGTGAGAGTTAAAAGGGGCAAATAAATGACCTGAGCAGTTTGGATTTAATTTTTTGAATTTTTGAATATGTATTCCTGACCTGCATAGTAGTTGTGTCTTCATTTTTTTGACCAAACAGTTCTGCTTGCAGTGATAATGCCGACTTACATTGTTAGTGCATGGATTTTTAAACGTGTTCAATTTTTGCACCTATAACATATTAAATAAAGTTTATTATAGTTGACTAGTGGAAAGACCTGTCACATGGCAGGGGAAGTTTGTTTTGTTATGCCGTTGGAGGGACCGATCAGCGGTCCCTGAAAACCTAAAAACCAATCTCGCTCGCTGTGCTTTGCAAGATTAGTATTAGTGGAAAAATCTGTCACAGGACTACTGATCAGTCGTCCTTGCCAAAAACGTCTGCTTGCTGCATCATGTTGTCAACGGAGAGACTGATCAGCGGTCTCTGAAAATCTGGAAACTAATCTCGCTCGATGCGCTTTGCGAGATTAATCCTGTAAAAGACTATTAGCAATAACATGTATTTCATTCTTTAAAATATTTTATTGTTGTTATGAATCAAGGTATTGACCGCAGATGATGAAAAATTAAAACAGGAACGACTTGGCTAGATTGAGATGACCTTGCCAGAACTGGATCAATATACCCTGATGGCTGTCTGGACTCAATCAAGGCTCAAAGTGTTGGCTGGGCTATCCAAACTGGATTTATAATGCCCAAGATGAGAAATAAAGTAGAGAACTTACAACAATAAAGTTTATAAATAAAGTATTCGAGCTGCTTGGCTCAAGCTGCTGGATGCTATCATCTTGGTTCTCATTACAGTGTGTGGAGATCTTTGGTGACAGGATATGACATCAGTCACCACAATATACTCCAATAATACAAAATATATGTGAAAATACATAATAGATGATCACAAGTAATAAATAAAATGAATAAATTACAGAGTAGGAAAAATAACACAACCGAGTCAATTATGTTGGGAACTACGGAATTTGCCTTGTGTAGAAGGAATATTGGAATTGTCATAAAGTAATAAATAATAATGCATAATGCACATAATTAAGCGGCATAATAAATATGCAACAATTAAAGAATGAAATACATGTTATTGTTAACAGTCTTTCACATATTAAATTTTTGGCTACACTTGTCTTTTAAATATGCGCTCATACAGACACATCGTTGGACTGCACGTCCCGAAGTTTGGATCGTTGTTGCTTGGTGACAACTGCACAGTCAAATCTCATTGTAATAACACTGTCACACCACACACTGCTGTGATTGGGTCATTGCAATGAGGTTCCGGTGTTGTTGAGATTGTTGCTGCATATTGTATGTGGCGTCCTTGAACAGCATGACACGACTTCCGTAACAAACAGACGGACGTAACAGTTAGCATTTTATAGTATAGATGCAGTAACCCATCAAAAATGACGATTCATTTTCAATTGCTCTTGTGACTATCAAATGCTTTTGCTTGTATCGATACCGTGTCAGTATCACTAATCTTGCTCGTTACGTTTTGCAAGATTAGTCCACTCAGCACAATGAGGTTTGGTTCATTGTTTATTATGCCAGTATGCTGTTGTTTGTTGTCTGGTGACATTGGTTTATGAACTGCAGAGCCAAACCCTGTTGTAATAACACTACCTCACTACAAATTGAAATGATTAAGTCATTACAATGAGGTTTGGATGTTGTTCTATTGTTGTTGTGGGGATTGTTGCTGCAATTATGTCGTATTGTATGTGTCGTCCTTGAACAACGAAAAGGTGCATTTTCATTTGCGACAAATGGCATTTCTCGTGCTTGTTTTTCAACAATTGCGCAATACAAATTGCACGCTTGTTAATTTTCATGCACACTAGACTTGCAAAGGCACGCAATTGTTGGCGCGATTCTGTTTCTCACATGCCTCTGTCAGGTTTAGCTTTGCTCACAAAATCGCACCTAAAATTGCTGTTGGAGAGTGGCGGAAGTCACAAGTGTTTGGCATTAATTATTATTTATTATTGATTAATTTTAGTTAATTAGGTTTAGAAGAGTTTATTATTTGGAAATATTATTTATGCTAATTTTGAATTTGTGTGTTATATTTAGTTTAGCATGTTTTAGATGTCATTTTCAAATTGATCAGCTCACCTTGACTTTAGTTTGTTATTGTTATCTGCTCAAATTTAGTTTGTTTATTTTTACTTTATGTTTTTGCCACTAAAGGGCAGCACTGTACTAGTCAATGCTTGTTTCCTGTCATGGCTGACAAGTCAACAGCCTGGCTCCTTAGTTTTGTAAGTTAGAGTTTTGTTTTCATTAAATTATCATTTTATATTTTATTTTTGAGTTAATTTGATGCCAAGTATTAACTTGAGCGGCCTATAAGTGCAAATAGCACGGCCTATTATCCCAGCTACTCTGAAGTCCGTTGTCAAGGCCAGGATAGGCCTGTTGTGCCTAGCAAGGAGCCAAACGCAACAGAGCGAGTCAGCGACCGTCAACAATTGATTCGCGCACTAAGTTGTGCAAGCAGCAGAGAAGTTGGCGAGCGCTATGCATGATGCCGCACATCAGTCCAGCAGAGCAAAATGACCATCCAACAATTGCATCATGTGACAATCTGGACCAATAGGAAGCAGTTTGTGACAATTGCAAATGGTGCTGATTTTTTTCTCCACCTGAATTTTCAATCTTGTGTGACCGTATCACGACCCAGGCGCACGACAACGGCCCGCGTCATGTCCCCCTAGTGGACTGGACGGACATGACCACTTCCGATCAAGACAGGAAGTTAGGGAAGGCAGGTAGAGGCAGAGCGGATCCAGGGACAGCAGTTGTTAGTGAGCCAGCAACCAGTGCAGACTTGCATTGACCAAGCTCCGCCAACTCCCTGGTTTCCCCTATGAAGCCCGGGTTCTCAGTTCTCTGGGCCCCGCCTCCATGAGCGAGAACAGTGGCTGCAAGTCCATAGATCGGGTTGCAGCATGGTTTAGATATTTCGACCGCACGGACCTTGGTTCAACCGCCATGGTCCGTGGGTCGGGTTTGATTAGCACATACCGGTGGTACAGACATGTGAGTAGCAGGTGGAAGCTGACGCTGACCCCTAGACAACTGTAATAAAGGCCAAACACCCAAATACAGCGTCGTCTCTGCTAATTATATGACGAAGGCGTCCAGCGCAGTCCACTTATTCCCCCAAGTAAGGACTGTACAAACCGCCCAGTCACACTTGATTAATCAATGTCATCACATCCAGAAAAACCAAAAAATAATAAATTCGGCAATATTTGATACTAAACATTTCAAACTACTGAATATTTTATGAGATGTCAACTGATTTTTATCAATTTTTTAAAGTGAGAAGTGACCTTTTTTTGCTCCAATGAAAATGCTCAAGCCAGAGCGTGATTTTTAGAGTGGCGCGATTGTTGGCACTTCTTCGTACTGCCGCGCGATTTTTATTCTAGCACGAGAAATTCTCTCGCAAATGAAAACGCACCTTTATATACTGTATATACAGACATACATATGATGGTAATTAAGTCTATTCATTGGATATTTTAATTCTATTGACAAAAATTGGTATGAATCAAGAACTCGGCAATAATCTTTGTTTACCTTTATTATTCTTATTAACACTATTGTTGTTTCTGAATATGGAGGTTGCAAATTGAGTACAGGAGGAAAAATTGGATCTAATGGAGCACCAAAATAAATCTAAAACAGGAACATTTGTAAGACACTATAAAAGCATATTACGATTCTATAAGTACATTTGAAGCATCTGGTTTGCAAATATTTTCAACGTCCAAAGCTGCTACAATAAATCCTGCCATTATTGTGTATTTTTTTGGTCCTTGGAAATAAAATAGGAATTAAATTCATATTAAATAATCTATCTACATATACAGTGTGTCCCATTTGAATATTACCGGTCAACTATCTCCAAAAGTATTTGAGCTACAGGAATAAAACAAATTGAGTTGTACAAAACCATAATGGCTCTCCAAAAATGCCTGAAAATTGACCTTGGAAATGTTTTTCAAGGTCATTGGCATATTATTTTGAAAACCAATAAAGATAGAGAAAAAATCCAATTGAAAATTTAAGCAGCATCATTTGTTTGGTAGAATATCACGATCCAAAATTGTGATAAATATTTGGGAAAATCCTTAATTGATGTTTCAGTTTCAATGCAAAATGCATCTCAACAAGCTAGTTTCAAGAATGTGTTTTTATGTTACTAGCAATAAGTGGCAACTTTGGAGCGTCATTTATTATTTTCAAACATTAATATTTTCTTACAATCATTGAAATTTTATTAGACAATCAAATTGAGCGCCATTTACAACAATGCAAACTTGAAGTTTTTTAGTGTAGGTAATGAACTTCTTTGCTTCAGATTGTAACATTATTGGTGTTATTAATTGACATGTGGGCCAGATCCTGTCCTCATTTTATACTTCCGAACATTAATATGTTTTTTAAAATTTTTAAATTTTATTAGGATCTGGTCCACATTAACATCAATAATGCTACAATTTGTAGAAAAAGAGTTCATTAAAAGACTTCAAGCTTGCGTTGTTGTAAATTGTGCTCAATTTGAGCAAATTTTTAAATAATTGTTGTAAATAATAAATGAAGCTTTAATGCATTGTTGTCACTTATTGCTAGTGCAAATGTGCAACATGAATATTTTGCATTGAAATTGGAATAATGGCTTTAACATCAATTAAGGATTTTTCCGCACATTTATCACAATTTTAGGTGGTATAATAAGTGATTTTCTACCAAACAAATGATGCTCTTCAAGATTTCAATTAAATTTTTTTCTCTATCCTTATTAATTCTTGAAAACCATTTCCAAAGTCAATTTTTTGTAATTTTTGGAGAGCCTATCATAGATTTGTATAACTTAAATTTGTTTTATTCCTGTAGCTTAAATACTTGTGGAGATATTTGACCGGTAACGTTCAAATGGGACACCCTGTATACTGTATATAGAGGAAGGTTTGCTCTCTGGAAAGACAACACTACCACACCATGCAGTTTAATGGTTGTGTCGTTGCAATGAGGTGTCACGCCTTTGACGCTTCGGCTAGCAATTTCCTCCTTCTGTCTTCTGCTTTTCGCTGCTAGATGGCTGTGGTCGAACCAATCATTGGAACATGGGTTTGGTGGTGTTGTCACATTGGGGTTCAGTTTCTGCATTTGTTTGAGTTTGTGGCAACACGGCGTCACCAATGACAACCAAACAAACATTTCTACGAAGACATTTTTAAGTCTTTTTACAACGAGATGTTAGGGGTTGCACAAATTGCCATCAAAAGTGGGTCAAATACAGACCAAGGTTATTACATTCATTTATTAAATTAAAATTTATTTATTCTGTCAATATTTAATTTCAATTCATTTCCAGCAATCCTTGATGTTGCACTGAGGTCACACACTGAATTGCTCCCAAAAATGGATCCAAATACTGACCACAGTGCGATGATGTGCGCATATTTATACCAGTTAAGGTTAGGTAAGCCCACAGTAGGCGTTATGCTGTTGACACTCTACACTCATAGAAAAAAAACGGGCATTTTACTCCAATTTTGGTGTTTGGAAGCACATTAGTACTTAAAGCCTAGTACACATCAGCTCATTCCGTACACGGACTGGCACAAGGAATCGAAATCTGAAAATTCCTTTTTTTGTGGTACACATCAAAAAATTTCCTTGTGAGGAAATATTCCGTAGCTGAAAAAATCATTCTTTCCGTGCACTTGGTGCGCGGGAAACGACCTATTGTTTTCGTGCATGGAATCTTTTCAACTACCCATAATTCATGGGGTTTAAGCAAGCGGTTAAAAATAAAGATAACCAGATCACACCTGGTTATCTTTATTTTTAACCGGTCGCTTAAATTGCATGTTCAAACGTTGCATCAAGTAGGAACGAATCCATATTAGCTGCTGTTGGCGGGATATATGTTCTATCCTGCCAAGAAATGAAAAGGAAAAAACAAAAAGCAAGCCCAACACATTGATTTTTGAATACATCGTCATCATCCTCATTGCATATTTTCAAAGGTAGCCATTTGCAAAAAATATTTCAGACAGTCGCCATTTGTAATATAATCTCATTAAACAAACCATGTGTACCACATTATTCCCAGTCTGAATTTTCCATGTGACATTATCCATTATTTAAAATTCCGTTGATAATTGTCACATTTAAAATTCAGACTGGCTGAATATTTTGAGTCTGAATTGGTATGTGTACTAGGCTTCAAGGAGTAAATGAAACAAAACTACTACAAGAGAGAGAGAAAATTACTTCAACAAGTGGCTATTTAACACCATTGGGTAATTTGACGTTGCTTCACTTCAAATCAGAGTGTAACTATTTCATGTTGGAGTATTCCTACTCCATCAACTAAGAGAGTAAATAAGTTGGAGTATACTCATCCCCCGTAGGTGTATTCCTTCTCCATCAAATCAGAGAGTAGACAAGTAGGAGTATAACCATTCCAAGTGTGAGTACATCTACTCCATAAAATAAAAGAGAGACAAAATGAATATAACTATTCTACATATGAGTATTTATAAGTGAGAATCTAACTCGTGAAAACTATCGACGAGTGTGTACGTACGGATTCGTTGAATTTGAATTTTTGGTCAAATCTCATTGGTCAGTGCGCCTATTGTTTTGATTATTGAGCACCATGCAAAATATCCGAAAATAAATTTGTTTTATCCACTTCTGAAACAATTAGCCGGCAGAGCGAGCCACTTCACCCCAATCCCAAAATGGCAATGGCGGGATTTCACGAGATTTCGCGAGATTTTACGAGATTTTACAAGATTTTGCGAGATTTTACAGGATTCTACAAGATTTACATTCGGTCGGGTATTTTGTTAAAATTCCGTGAATCTCGTGGAATCCAGTGAAATCTTGGGGAATCCTGTGGAATTCTGTGAAATCTCGCGGAATCTCGTAAAATCTTAAGAAATTTTGTGGAATCCCGTGAAATCTTGCGAAATCTCATGGAATCCCTTAAAGTTCCGTGGAATCTTGCGAAATCTCGTGAAGTCCTCTTCCCGAATACCACTCGCGCTAGTGATTGTCGAAACAGCTTGCAACCATTCATTTTTTTACTCATTGGTAAAACCACTCGTGCATCTAAAAATTGCGACCAGAATAAACCACTCGTGCCCTGCGGGCACTCATGATTTATTTAGGTCGCAATTTTTGATGCACTCGTGATTTCTACCGAGTAAAAAAATTTATTGTTACAAGCTGTGATCATTGGGGTCATGCAATCCTATCATGGGGATGATAGTCATGCACCGGACATCGAAGTCACGGTGGGAAGACAGAGACGACACCGTATTATTAGGTTTTGGCTTTTTATTGTTGTCTAGGGGTCGGCGTCGCTTCCCTGCATCCCGCGTCACGGTACCACCAATTACGCCTATCAACGACCGACCCACTGACCAGGGCGAGGATCCTGGGCAGTGAGGTCGAATCTCCTTTAACCATGCTGTAGGTTTTACCTACAGCCAGTCATGTTTCCCTTCAATGAGGCTTCATTGGATGGGACAGTGGGCAGAGTGACCCAGGGCTGAACAAGGTGTGTTCAGCTTGCGGCTGTCAAGCTACTGTCTGGCCACTGGCTCCTCAGCCTGTTATATACCTTTATCCCCCTGGTGGACGCTGGTCGCAGGTCAACCGTGATTGGCCCTTGACCGATTGGTCCATTCAACAGTGGGGACATCTGGTGCCGAGTGTGGCAGTGACCTACGGTCACAAAGCTTATTTTGACAATCACACTAGCGCTTGTGGTATTACAACTGAGAATATACAATTTTTATCCTTGATTGACATCACTTACCACTTGATATCAAGTGGTGACTAAGGTGGAGAAGTGGTGAATATATAACATTCGGTCTCAGCTTCTGTTGGAGTTCCAGGTAGCTTAATGGTAAAGCATCCAACCAGCAATTGGGGGATCTGGGTTCGAGTCCCGGCCTGGTCTTCAATGGAGTCTGTGCTGTTTGTTTTTGGATGTTATGAGAAGATTATAGCCATTGATTTTCCAATCTTATTTCAATGTGTTCTCGTGTTGCATTCTTAATAATAAGTTCATTTAGAAAGAGTATAACTATTCTTTTTTCAGCTTCTGTTACACCTTAAATATATAATTTTATTCTTTGTTCTGACGGAGTAATTGTATTTCTTTTCCCATTGTTTTATTATTACTCCCCAGACGTGTACTCAAATCACTAGATTGACAAGAGTAAAAATAGTATTTTGGATTTATACTCCAAATGGGTGTATCAACACAATACTCCTTTAGGGAGACAAAATGCACCATTTCTATTGAAAGTATTATTACTTCAAAAATGGAGTCAGCCATGGGACAAGCACCATACTCCACAATTGGAGTAAAATGCCCCTTTTTTTTCTATTAGTGTACGCGCAAATCGCGTCGCTTTGCAATTTTGAATGACCATAAAAAATCGCTGCTGATTGGTTGCGATTTGGAATTGCAATCAAAAAAGTACTGGCAGCATGTACTTTCAAAATCGCTTGGCAAAAGGCGATTTTAAGCGGAAATAAGGCGGATTAAAAATCGCAAAGCGACGCGATTCACGCCTAGAGTGTCTCCAGCATTAGGGCTAATCTCACTCGCTACACTTTGCGAGATTAATTTTTGGGTTTACAGGGTCAGGGTCGGGCCAGTACTAAGATTAAGGGGAAAAGATGGGGGCTGATGGGGGTTGCTAAGTGACGGGCCACCAGTCTTGTTTACTTACATTTCGTGGATACTTACCAAATGAATATTTGTTGCAAACACCATCTGTGTAATTTAACTGGGTTGAATTATGTTCTAGCTGTTTGAATGCGAGCTATTCAAATAGAAGAAAGTAAGAAATAATTAGAATTTGTATGAGTAAGGAATACAGTCTGACTTATAAGTGGCTTACAGAACTTGCATATTTGAATATGTCCAGGTATTTATTTTCAAATTGTTTATTCCAAAGGGTATCCACGTTTATTTTCTTATAATGAATAAGGTCATAAGCATCTATTTCACATTTGGTTGTATTCACTTTGTGATAACGGTCAAAATAGTGTTTTTTATTTAAATTTAGTTTTCCACTATGCGGTCCTGTACAACTGATGATGTTTGGATACGTGACAACTGCATTGTCTACACTCTTGATTGTATTCTGAATTGGTGCTGATAAGTAGAGATTGATTCGATTCTGCAGAATATAACAACACATTAGACCGCAACAGATGTAAACAAAATGAATGCATTTGGTTTGGAATTTCTCTTCTTTATTTTTCTTTTCCATCATTTGAGCAGCAAATATTTTCAATTTTATTCGATGTTTGTTGACATGCATTACGAATTTGTTTTTTGCGCCATGATTATGACTGTCTCGTTGTCTTTTCCATCTTTTTGCACAAGCAATTAGGCAATCAGTTAGAGAAAGTAATGAAAATCCGAGCCAAAGACCAAGATTGCCACCAAAGTCAGACAGTAGACTGATTAGGTCGTAGAGCCATCTTTCGTGAAAAACGGTAATGTGGTTATCAGCTAGACGAGATTTTATTGAAGCATTTTCATCTTTTTTTTCGTAATAAACTAATATCTCAAAAATTTGAGTTTCGCAACTTCTAGTACAGTTGCAGTCATTAGTTGGTGTCGATCCTGCCAGATAAAGGAGGTGTTTTTGAATTAACTCGAATGTAGCTTCAGAATTGTTGCAAGGATTATTACATTGCTTCAGGAATGTATACGGGATGCTACATAATAGTGATAGATTTTAAAAGAAATTTTATTCAACAAAAACATCATATACTCACCAACACGGATCATTTTCAAATTTTTTTATATTACACTGCTTACCACATGCTAAGTAGTTTTTAAAAGGAACGCATGGCTCTTCTTTATTGCTTAGAAAATAATACTGTAAACAGTCAAAGAGTAGAGGGAAAGAATGTTAAATGAAAACCTCAATGTGATGGTTAAGCACTATTCTCACTTGAGTAAAGTCGTATTTAAATAATGCTCGAGATTTGTCAGTTATAAACGTGTAAAATTGAATGTCAAATGGCTCGTCCAACGTCATCTAAGAATATATCATGAAAATTGAGAAAATCTTATCATTCGCAATTAGGAAAGAAAGTATACTGTTAAGTATCCATCAACTTTGTATTTGGGTATTACTAAATCAGCTTCGATTGATTGAGTAATTTCGGGACCTTCTAAGGATCTGTTACCTGCAGTAGTTTTGAAAATCCATTAGATTTGCTTATTAGTTATTGTTGCATGCCTGACTACTTAACTCTTTAATTGTGTGCATATGCCCAGTGGAGTAACTCGGTGTTTTTGAAGTAACCCGAAAGGAATTTTTTGCTATAGTAATACAGAATTTTATAAAAACTTTCAAAAATAACGCTTTGATTCCCAAACTTACAGTATTTGACTTTCTTAACTTTTTAACGATATCGATACGATAACTTAAATTCCACATTTTTGATTGATCAATATCAGGCATTGTTACGAGTGTTTTCAGTGGCATTACTGCATCGATAGAAAAAGATGGATTGCTTTTTTTGTAAAAGTCCATAGTGTAAGTATTTAGGTATGAGCAAAGAGACACAAGTGGGAATTGAAATTTTTCCAATTTTTTTCTGTACACATTAACAGCTTTTGGACTTGTCAGAAAATACGAGATGCGATTATGCATTTGGTAGCAATAGATGAGAAAACTTGCGAGGATAAGTAATGTCCAAAAAACACGAAATGTATATGAACTTGAGTGGTCTAAAATGGGGTAAAACTGTGGACTAATATTCTTGTCTTCATTGATAGAGTCGATGAATAAAGATTTTATTAAACGGCGCTTTCTTTGCAATTTGCATCGATCCTGCAGCCTGTAGTCTTGTAATAACATCTTCTCTAAGAATTAAAAAAGGAAATTTTTAAACCTATAAAGGGGTTTATGACGTCGCTGTTTATATTTCAAAACTTTATTCTAACGATTTTGAAAAGAACATCTGAATTTAAGCAGATTTTGTGACTTACTGTGTTATTGAATAAACATAAACTGCTGGGACTTGAGATTGACTGTTAATGCTATTAGAAGTACAGTCGCTGCTCAATATTGTGATGCTAAATTTGAACTGCATATATCGCCAACACTGCTGTTGATATTTAATCATTGGCAATGCCAATGATTAAATATCAACAGCAGTGTTGGCGTTTTTTATTGTCGCAAATAACTTCCAAGTTTTATATGTCCAAAAA
>JH431492.1:33739-45060 GCA_000239455.1 Strigamia maritima
TTATGTCTTTTTTGGACATATAAAACTTGGAAGTTATTTGCGACAATAAAAAACTATAATAATCACTCAGGAAACACCAATTATGACCAAAATGTTCAAATGTTGTGACGGGGTGAGTTCTACATCAATATGTGACTAGCATATCGATCTAACTTGACACTTTCACACGTGCAACCTTCCAAATTGTACCAAGATAAAGTATTTTGAAGATCTATCTCTATCACTGCAATTATGATCATGTTTTTTTATTTTGTGTGGGTCATATGGTTACGGTATGACCCTATGGACCCACCAGGGTGAATGGCCCTATAGAACCATCCGTAGTGATCTAAACATATATACACATAAGCATATACACTCATATATACATATATACATATATACATTGCTCGAGCTGCAATTTCAATTAACGATCCCACTTAAGCCTTTGTTGTTGGCTTCGTGTCCCCACGAGTCACGCGACAATATTGATTTATCAGGTGCACGGACTTGTTCTATTTACTTGAGAAATAAAAACATAGAAATTTCTAAATAATAGTAATTAAACTGCTATCAAAATTAAACTTTTACGGTAAAATACAAGTTGTGACGGGGTGACTTGGCCATCGATATATCGTCCGATATATCGATTCCAGTCGCAACTTTAACACGATACTACCGCCAGAAATGTATAGTACAAGATAAAGTTGCAAAGAGTCTCGATCAAAAATATATTAACACTTAAATTCAGGTTTAACTTACTTTTTATTACACTTTAATAAATACTCTGCACAACAATAATATTTACTCTATAATATTTACCCAATAATATTTACTCGATCTACCATGTGGTTTGGCAAGCACGTTGGTGAGATTCCTAGCGATCCAAATATCAGCGTTGTCTTTTTATGGTCGTCACAAATATAAAACAACAATTAACGATGGATAGGACTACTCTGTAATTCGATCCACGTTGTCGCCGAGACATGAATTCTCGGCCGAAGGAAAGAGGTGCAAATGGTTCCACCATTAGCGCATGGTGATTGGAGAACCTGAGTGGTTTCCAGATCACTCGGTGACCTGGCTACTACATTCCGCATTCTGCACAATGCGTTATTTCACTGAAGGGCCCCGGGCCATGAAAGAGGAGAAAAACAACATAGGCATTATTCTACTCACAGGGTCGGCCAGGTCCAGTGCTGCGTCTTCAAAGCTACCAAGTAACTTACGGGGACGAAGGTCCTGTCGACCGTAATCCGGCTCTCTTGCCCACTGGCCACTCGATCTCGGCAGCCATCTGGTATATACCACGTAAGCGGGTATATAAGCAGATGCATAACTGATTTCACTGGCCTCATATTTGCCTCATAAATCAGAGGCGCCAAAGGCTTAATTATTACAATGTAAATCAAGCACAAAGGCAAATAATCATAGGTCAGTATCAGTATCAATGTCAAATCTGCAAGAAGCTCTACTTCCTGTTTTGCATGGCTTTTTATACTTGTCTAATCCCTTTATCAGTGATAAGGGGATTATGACAAGATAATCCGATAGGGGATGAGTCATGATGTCATGATGTTCATCATAACATCATGATCGAGGATAATATAATATTATTCATTATTGAAATATATTTCATATTTCAATCAGGGATAAGTGATAAAATATAAGCATAATTAACTCTATGATTTACATAGAGTTTATATCTCTTTACCACAAATATTATATTATTAGAAATGGTCATTAAGGCCACACTAGCGCCCTCTTTGGTCATTTCTTGACCATGTACAGATACTTGTACCATAGTCTCTAAGTAGACTTACAAAGTCTACTTAACTACTATTACTTCTCATCTCTTATCCCAAACATCAAATAAACTCACTTTATTCATGTATGTATTTATTCTGCTGTAACTCTGGTACAATCAGTGCACCATAGTTACAGTTTATAAAACTACGGGATTCGAGATCGTCACAAAGTAATCTAAGTGAATTATTCGGTTGATAGATTTCTTTGGAAAGTAAAAAAGACAAAAAATGTTCCTCTCTAGAAAAATTTTTGTTTACAATTTATTTGTTTACAATTTATTTTTTCTCTAAAACATACTACCCCTGGTCAAAAGTATGGAAACAGGCACTTTTTTAAAGTCAGAAAAATGGAAATATTTTAAAAGCTGTAATACTGACAGACAAATGGTTTTAAGAAGATTTATAGGAATGATAGAGCTATCATTTTGTGTAGAATTTTTTAAGATTGATTAAGTAGTTACTGAGAAAAAAATTAAAAACCACCAAAATCAGGTTTTTGCAATTTTGACAATCTCGAGAACTGTTGAAGATAAAATTAAAAATTAAACTGATCTAGGATGTTCATGTTAATGTTTTATGTACTTATTTAGAAATAAATACCACGCAAAACACGCTTCATCTTGGTTAACAAAGGCTTGAATGTGATTGGTTTTATTATTGTATTGCGCAGGCGCGAGTGACTAGTTTTTTATAGAACAAATTCCTCACAAATTCCCCCTTTGGTCTGTACAAAAACAGATCACTCACACTTACATTGATTTACATCTATTATTCAACATTAAAAATCTTATTCAATAATTTCAATAGTGATGGCTTCGCAAGAGGCTTCATTAGAAAGTCTGCCAACTGTTCTTCTGGTGTTCCAGAATGATTGATTTTTCCTTTATATGGTCCTTAATAAAATGAACTTTTCGATTCAGGTATTTGGTTCTACTTCTTTGCTCTCCATCCCGAAGCAATTGGATTGAATTCATGCTGTCGGTGTATAATTTCACTTCCTTCTTCATTTTTTTTTCCTTCAAATTCTTCCATTAAGTTTCTTGTCCATATTAATTCGTTCGTGCATTCCGCTATTGCACTCAACTCGCTGTCCGTGCTTGAGGTTACTGTGACGCTTTGTTTTTGACTCTTCCAATTCAATACTGATTTTTACTATTTTTTATACAAACATGCCATTTAACACACATAATTTACACTAGAATATTACAATTTTTGAGCAAGCCATGTTTCTTGTTCATTTGTTTATTTCGTTTCGTTCGTGTTTGATTGTTTGTGCAAGCGCAATCTGAAACAATTTTAATAATTACGAGACACGAGATAATTAATAAAAATGAATTTATTTCATATTTATTAATTATCTCGTGTCTCGTAATTAAATCTCGTTCGTGAAAGCGCAAACCATTTAATGTTTTGTAGAAATAAATACCATGCGAGACATGCTTCATCTTGGTTAACAAAGGCTTGAATGTGATTGGTTTTATTATTGTATTGCGCAGGCGCGAGTGACTAGTTTTTTATAGAACAAATCTCTCACAGTTCAATTTCTTGGGCAACTTTTTTTAATTCGATGCATGGGTATGCGAAGCTTTCAAAAAAAGTCATAATGTAGCTGTGTAATTGTTGTCAACAATCAAAATTTAAAAAAATTATTGTAGCTAGAATTTTATTCCAAATTCAATGACACTCCAGAATGTTTAACTGTGTACAAACCTCTAACACATCCGGGATGTATGAATTAATTTATCAAGAATTCTGGTCACAATGATTTTTTGAAAATTTTGATTGTTGACAACAATTACATAGCTCCAGTATGACTTTTATGAGGGGTTTGCAGACCCGTACATCCAATTTAGAAAAGTTGCCCAAGAAATTGAACATCCTAGATCAGTTTAATTTTTAATTTTGTCTTCAACAGTTCTCGAGATATTGTCAAAATTGCAAAAACTTGATTTTGGTGGTTTTTAATTTTTTTCTCAGTAACTACTTAATCAATCTTCAAAAATTTTATACAAAATGATAGCTCTATCATTCCTATAAATCCTCTTAAGACCATTTGTCTGTCAGCATTACAGCTTTTAAAAATTTTCATTTTTCTGACTTTAAAAAAGTGCCTGTTTCCATACTTTTGACCAGGGGTAGTACAATCTTTGTTTATCATTTTATATGTATGTAATATAGGTATTTTATGGATATTCTGGAGAAAATAAAGTGCTTACACAAGAAGTGCATCTATTCAGGAAATCACATAAAATGTCTCGTAGTTCCTCAACAATTGCAGGTTAAGAGACATTAATATATAGAATAAGAATCGTATACAAGATAATCCTATTCTTATGGGTAATGAGTCAGAGGGATGACACCTATGACATCATCACTCATTCTCGAGGATAATGTTATCTTATGGTGAAATATATTTTGTTTCATTCTAAGATAATCAATAATATTCAGGATATTTACTTTACTGTTGCATAAAGTAACATATCTCTTTATTAAAGACATTGTAATTACAGGAATGGTCATTGAGGTAACACTAGCGCTTTCTGTGGTCATTCATTGACCGTATGCAAATACAAGGCTATTTTACATAATAGTCGATAAACAGAACTAATCATTTTGTTCCACAACTAAACCAGATTGGCAGCGGAGTTATTACGCGTTAATCGCCCTGGCGACCGCAGCGGGGGGGGGGGTACTTATACACTAGGCAGTTAGTCCCTGCCCAGGTCTTTTACAAGGCTACGCTACCTAATCGTGAGTGCAGTGGTCAGTCACGTCTTGGGCTTTCTGGGGTGTTCAAATAATCCCTCTTGCGAGAGATGTTGTGCCCCAGGTGTTCAAGCTAAGGTAAGACCCACAAGGTAGGATGCCCTCCGGTCAGGCCAGAGGGTTCCCAGTGCTTGGGGCCTTAAGGTATTAGAATTAGTGCAAATTAATTTAAGGCTAAGCTTTATTGCAAAAGAGAAGATGTCAATATCAAAAGCCAACTGATTTTATTATCAAAAAACAACTTACTATAATAGGTTGGGGTCACACACCATAACAAACAGCTCATGAGCTCATGAGCACATGAGCAATGCAAGAAAAGATTTAACAGAATAGAAAATAGGCTTAAGTAACATAAAATAGTAATGATTCTGAATGCAGCCTCTAGGTGCTAATAACCAAAACCCACACTAGAGGCTGCAACAACAACTATTAGTTACATTTCTTCCAACACTAAATAAACTCATTTTATTTAATTATTTATTTAGTTAGTTCAATATGGGTTTGTCATTGGTGTACCAGAGTGACACATCCACTAAAACTGTTAGAATAAAGACTTCAACCTTAGTGAAATAACATTAAGTTTCCATGTGGAGCCATTAACAAAATGTAAAATTGCATAAATAAGTTAAAAAGGAAATTATCAATGTTACAAATAAGCAATAGTACATATAGATTGATTGTATATTGCTAGGTTACCTATCTCTAATGTAACATAAGAATTAACTAAGTATAACAATGCGAGGAATGTAAAATCAACTTGTGGTTAAATGCTGACACTGATCCATCTATTTGCGCATGCGTGATTTATCACTTAGGTTTGCCAAGCCATTACTGACTCAGCTTATTTATCGCTTAGGTTTACTGAGGCAGTGTCGTTTTTAATTAATCCAGTTTAGGTTAGGTTATCCTGTTGCAGGCTTTAGGACGAGATTAGTCTTTAGGTTTTCAGAGAACACTGATCAGTAAGCTTTATATATTATTTTAACACCTCATTTTTGTATGGCTTGGATGGCCTGGTGGTTAGGATGTTGGACTTTGAGAATTAGGGTTATGGGTTCGATTCCCGACTAGTCTTGGGTTTTTTTTGTTTTTTTTAGGAAAATGTTTAAGTCCAAGGGCATGCGCATTAGAAACTAATGGCTCGGCAAACCTAAGCGATAGTATCACGCATGCGCAACTGGATGGATCAGGGTCAGCATTTAACCAGAAGTTAAAAACCATTGTAAACATTCTTTTGTATTTATTCTTTTTCTGGATGTTAAAGAGTAAAGAAGCTTCAGCTATGTTTAGTTTTGGCCAGATTGGCTTTTACTCTATATAAAGTGCAAAATCTAATGAAATAAAGAAAAGATTCAAATGACAGCTACATCATTCTAACAAAACTACGGGAGCGTTTGGCCATCACAAAAGCGAATAAATTAGTTAATAATTGAATCACCTGTCTGTTTGTGTATGTTTTTGCCAGTAAAATCAAGCTTGTTGTATATACCTCACATGGGTGAAGTGATGAGAGGTGCTATGCAGTCATTGGCCAGATTGCCAACAAAGCTTCGAGTAGGCCGCATGCGCATGTGAGTAAAAATATAAATACAGCTGCTATGTGAAATAATCGAATTTACATTAATTGCCTGAGTGAAATTTATTTTATGTTGAGTTGACATGTAATTATTTTTGTATCAAATTGATTTTAACTTTCTCAATTTTGGAACTAAGAAATTAAATGTTTTGCTCAGAAATTTTTTTTTTTTGCAAAAAAAAAAACAACAAAACAACAAAAATACCTGGAAAACGTGAATTATTATATTTCTTAATTAATTTTTCTCTTCTAAACTCACAACCTTCCTGTTTACCATCTCATTTCATTTACTTCTATGTCATTCTCCAGGCACCGAGTACCGACCTTAAAATGTTTTATGTCATAAGCCTCATGTTCATTTTTTTAGTCCCAGCATTTAGTCAACACTGTAAGTGAACATTATTGCCAGTTTCTAACAAACAAAAAATATTCTTTGTATTTTGTATATAGTGCAAGCCAAGAGACAACAAGATGGGCTCGAAATCTTTATCCGTAATTCCTTCTATAATTTTGGTGAATTTCTTGCAACTGGAGCTTATGACCTGAGAACTCCTGCAATGGACCCAGTTGAAGTAAAAAGAAAATTTACTTTTAAAATATCAACAAACTCCACACAACTGGCTACAACTGCCAAACAGATGACAATAAGTGGCTTATCTAACATGTCCATAACTGACATTGACATGAATGTACCAAATATGACATTACTTGTAGCTTTTACCATACCAAAGTTAATGATAACAGGACAGTACAGTGCCAAAGGACTTGTTTACCATGTGTTTCCACTGCAGGGCAACGGAGATTTTGTTATTGAATGTGAAGAGGTGATTGCATCAACAGATGTTCACATGAAAAGGAATGAGGAAAATAATAATTTGGATATTGAGAAATTTGAAATTTCTTTTAAGGCCAAATATTTGATGCAATCATTTGAGAAGGTGTTGGGTGGCGGCCATATTGGAAGTTTGATCAATTATTTTGCAAGGAAATTGGGTGAAGGTATTTTTGAAACTCTGCATCCGTTCTTTGCACGGAGTTTCGGAGAAGCCGTCAGAAGGAAGTTGGTGCAAGTGCTGAGGAAAATAAGAATATCTCCAGAAACAGGAAGTGCTGCCAATGTGAAAAGATCCATGCAGGAATTAAATGATGCTGGTTTGAGATCCGAAGAAATGTTCAATGATTATTTTGATGATGTTGTCCACAATTTCAAAAAGATGTTAAACCAAAGGTTTATTTTTAATAAACATCCACGAAACAAGAATAAGTCTAAACAACGTTCAGAAAATATTTTTTATAAACATTAGAAATGTTGATTCAATATTAGAATGTCATTTTTTATCAACATTCAAACATAACATTAGATGTTGATTTAACATTAAATGAATATTGCATATCAAGAACCGATGATTCCACTGTTTGATTGTTGTTTCAGAGTGTTGATGTGACATCTAACGGATGTTGTCTATGAACACAATATTCAAACGTTTAAAAATGTTGATTCAATGTTAAATCAACATTGTTATGTTTGAATGTTGAAAAAATGTTGATAAAAAAATGACATTCTAATATTGAATCAACATTTCTAAATTCTAATGTTTTTTTTTTGAACATTTCTTGTTTCGTGGGCAGGGTGTTTACAAAACAATGTCCCTAGTTTGAAAAATTATAGAGCGGGAAGCACGTAAGGTAGACAACTGCGCTACCTACCGTTGCGTAGAGGAGGTTTGAGAGATTTTTTTGAAAGGCTGGCAGGGCCAGACGGCGTTTTTTGTGTAATTACACAAAACGTTTTTTGTTGTGGGGTTGCCATCACGATATGCACTGATATCACGTTACACAATGATAAAAACGAAGTCTTCAAATGTGCTTCTAGAGAGATCTACCAGAAACCCAAAAAATTTCCTAAACCTCCTCTACGCAACATAGGTAGCGCAGTTGTCTATGATTTTTCAAAATAAGGACATTCTTTTGTAAACATTCTTTTATATAAAAATAAAAAGATGTATGCTAATGTATGCTAATTATGTCTTGTAGAAATTTAGATCCTTTGCCATTTCCAGATTTTGACTCTAAACTTTTCCAAAATGGAAGTTTATCCGGTCTTCAGTCGTTGCAGCGGCTTTCTGATGCCATTATTTCACTGAGTGGAAATACAATTATGATCGATGTTAGTTTTCTGCTTGAAAATACTACGTGGACACTATGGTCAGTTTATTGTGTTGTGTTATTAATTTAGTTTAGCTAATTTTTTATTTGTTTTTTTTTTTTTTTTTTTTTTAGGTTTTTGTCTGACTTTAGTCATAAAGGCAAAATTGAGTTTAAAGTCAGTTCTGTAACTGTCAGTTTGGGGGTTGATGTTGATTTAAAGAGCAAAGACATTGCAATTAAAATGGCAAAATTGAGAATTATTGATTTAAAGGGAGTTTTGTTTAATCTTAATATGGGGTTAGGCCCATTTGATTTATTGTTTTCATCTATGGTAAATGATATGACTCATGATTTTACCAATACATTTACTTATTTGCTTGAAATAGTCTTCAAGTTGATTTTAGAATTTTCAGTAAATAATTTTTTGTTAACAAATCAATAAAAATCATATTTGTAAAATTTAAATTGGAGATTAACATAATGAAATTCTGTTATTTACAACACTAAATAATAATAACTCAAATATTTTAAGTGTTTTCAAATCCCCGCGCATTTTGTAGGCTTTTATAAACTAACATCAGACGTCGCTTCAGTCTAAACAATAACCTCGAGAATAACATTGCAAATCAATACATTGGGAAATTTAAAAAAAAAAGAAACAAAAAATAAAAATTATTAAAAAATCTTCTTAAAATATAAACCTAAAACTTATCAATAAATTTTAAAAAATTTGATTTTTATAAACAAAAGAAGTTATAAAAATCTCCACCAGACAGCGAGAAGTAGCGATTCTTTCGCGTGATGTCATCATTAATGGCGACCGTCTAAGGTAGCAAATCATCAAGTTGAGCAAGGATAGTACTATTCTACGAGAGACGGACGAATACATAATTTGAGATTTCTCATCCGACTAGGAAAATGTTTGTAACACTAAAAACCTTACAGCAGCACACATTTAAAATCGAAATAGAACCGCACGAAACGGTGAGTTAGAAATGTGCCACACATTTTAGGCCTAACAGTTGTTTGAAAACCCCCACCTCAATTTACACACTTTTCTTGCAGGTTAAAGTTTTAAAACATAAAATCGAGGCGGATAAGGGAAAGGAGTACCCGGCTACTTGTCAGAAATTAATATACGCAGGTAATTAGTGCGAAAATGTGACAAAATTCATTTTTTTTTCATCAAAAAAATTTGTACATTTTCAGGTAAAATTCTAAATGATGATAGCCCGCTCAGCGAATATAATATAGAAGAAAAAAATTTATTGTGATTATGGTTACGAAGGTAATTTTTTGAATAATGTTGTTATTTTGTATTTTTGATGATTTTTTTATTGTTATTTTGTATTTTTGATGATTTTTTTGTTGTTATTTTGTATTTTGATGATTTTTTTGTTGATATTTTGTATTTTTGATAAATTTTTGTTGTTATTTTAGCCACCGAAGAGCGCGGAGACAACGGCGAGTCAACCAGGGGAGACGGCTTCGGCTGCGAATCCAACACCGGCAGCAACGACGCCGACCAAGGCCACGTCTTCGGCGGCTCAAGAGAGCAAAGTTCCCGAGGAGAGAAGGACAGAACCGGCGGGAGAAGAGAGACGAGAAGAATTGCCAACAGCACCTATTAATATCAGGTTGTTTGAACATTGTTTTTTTTAATTTTATTTTTGTTAAATTTTGCCGTCATAACATTTTGAAAATTCTAATAAATTTTTTCTTTATTTTAGTCCAAGCGCCATTTCAGCAGAGTTATCGGCCAGTAGTTTACTGGAAGCAGAATCGCAGTTGTTGATGGGCGAGGAATACCAACGAATGGTTCAACAGATCGTGGATATGGGCTACGATCGGGAACCCGTGGAACGAGCACTTAGAGCCAGTTTTAATAATCCTGACCGAGCGGTCGAGTATTTGTTGACTGTACGACTTATTTCTCTCTCCTGCTTTTTTTTTTTTTTTAAATTGAAATTAATTGTTCATTAAATTATTTTAGGGAATTCCACCATCACTTCTCGAAGAAACTCCAGCAGCAGCACCCGCCGCAAACACGGTTAATTCTTCAAACACATCAAGTTCTGGCTCGACTGAAACTGAGTCTGTTCCGAGTTGCGTATTGTCTAAATACTAAAAAAAAAACTAAAATCTAAAATTATTTTTCGATTTTAGTGAATTTACTCCATAATTATTGAATTAGTTAATAATATTTCTTGTTTTTTTTTGTTATAGCTGGCGAAGATCCTTTGGCATTTTTGCGAAACCAGCCACAATTCCAACAAATGCGGCAAGTTATTCAGCAAAACCCTCAGTTACTCAACGCCGTACTGCAACAAATTGGACAAAGCAATCCGCAATTGCTTCAACTCATCAACCAAAACCAACAAGCATTCGTGCGCATGCTTAACGAACCCACAGGTTCGCACAAACAACAACAACAATAAAAAAACTTAACAAAAATCAATAATTTATTTATTTTTTTAGCTTCCACTGGAAGTGGGGGCCAAGCAGCGGCCGGTGGTGGCGGTGGCGGCGGACCTCTGAGTACCACCGCGGGCGGCGGGGGTGCTGGCGGGGGCGGTAGTGGCGCCGTACTTGGAATTCACGTAACTCCGCAAGATAAGGAAGCCATTGAAAGGGTAATTAAATTGATAAAGCAAACTTTTTTTATTTTTATTTTTATTTAAATATTTATTTAAATTTTAGTTGAAAGCGTTGGGGTTCCCTGAACATTTGGTGGTTCAAGCATATTTCGCATGTGAAAAAAACGAAAATTTGGCGGCCAATTTTCTTCTATCGCAAAACTTTGACGATTAATTGTTTTTTTTCTGCCTAATTATCCTTTTTAACCCTTTTTTCTTTTTTTTTTTTAATTTGAATTAAATAATACAATTTTTTTAATTGCAATAATTGCTGTTGAAGATAACTAATGTGTGAATAATTGTATTTTGTTTTTTTTGTTTTTTTTTTCTCGAAAAATGTTGATTTGCAGGGGCTTTGAGATTGAATTAAAAATGTAATTTAATTTAAATGTAATTTCTTAGAATTTT
>JH431492.1:45080-77078 GCA_000239455.1 Strigamia maritima
AAAAAAAAAAAAAAAAAAAATTTTTGCGTTGATAAATGAAAGAAATGCAAAATTCTCGACTTGAAACATTAGTGTTGATCAATTTCCTTTAGAAAACATAAAATGGAAGTTTTTTAATGATCATTTTGTAATTCTACTCGGAACTTGGATTTTCTTTTTGTTTTTTTTTTTAAAGAAAACTAAACAGCACTAATGTAAGATGACAATATTGATTTTGAAAGTATTTCTTTGAAATAAATATGGCCTTGTTACGACTTTTGTTTTTTTTTATTATTTTATTTTTATTGATTTATTTTTTCTTATTATATTTACCGTACTTTTCAGAAACATACAAAAAATAACATTTTTATTTTATTTGATTTTATTTTTATTTGATTATTTTATTTCGGATGTTCCGAAAGTGGGGGCAACCACAGATTATTTTTTCTCGAAAAATGTTGATTTGCAGAGGCCCCGAGATGGAGTTTAAAAGTGTAACTTTAAATGTAATTTGTTACAATTTTTTTAATTTTCTTCTTATTAATCAATTTTAATATTGTAATGTTTTATTTATTTATTTATTTATTTATTTATTAATGAATCTTTTATTTTCCCAAGTTTTTAAGCACATTACTAATGACCAATCACATAGTGGCAGTATGGTGATGTCAGACCCAAAAGTCACAAATGACATCATATGACGTGTTACGTGTTATCTGCACATCCGAGAAATGCAGTGAAGTGTGCTTTTTCCAAGGGGATGCTTTTGCATTTTCGTTTTTTATTATTATTATTATTATTATTAGTTTAAATACAACCGGGAAGACCAATTAAACAAGGAATAAGTTGACAAGACTATAAGTAATTGATGGGGTAACTAATACTATCGAACTGTATTAAAACGGAAACTTTAATTTTTTAGATGAACCTCAACGATGCTATTCCGACGTATTAGAAAAAATTAATCGAAGACGAGGAAAACGATGACGAACCGGCTCAAAAGAAACAGAAAACAAACCGCGGACGAGGCAAGGAGCGAGACAGACCTCGCGGCGGATCCCGGGGTCGAAGAAGAGGCAAAAACACCAAAAACTATACTCTTTTCCCCACAGGAAAATGCATTTTCGTCAGCGAAGACGAATTGGAGGAGGAAACTGCCGAAGAAATCGAGGAACACGAAATCGCCGACGCCGTCAAAAGCGAAGACGGTAACAGTGACAGCGACGATGTCGAGTCGACGTCTAACAAACTAACGCGATCGGGAAGACTGCCGAAAAACCGACCATTTTCACCGTGCAAACCAATTTGCGAAGCAATAAACGCTCCGGCGATTGCCATCTGCCAGTTACCCAAGTTGGATCTGAGCCACGGCGCAGGCGCAAGTTTCGGGGTACAGACGGCGGTCGACCAGACGATAACGTGGACTTTTCGTCTAAACGCTGGCCGACCAAACACTTGTCGGCCAGATACAGTCGACCAAATGCAGGTCGACCAGATGGTGTCACACGACTTTAAAGACGTTCCTCAAGTTCGGAACTCTAGAGGTAAAAATATAAATTATGGATAAAAATTTACCATATGTTTTTTTTTTGTGTACATAGAAAAGTAGATGGATGGTTCTTGATGGACTCGTTTATCGTGAATTTAGTTCTCAGTGCACTCTACGTCGTATTTATCACCTGGTTGGGGCCCAAAGTGATGGAAAACAGAAAAGGTAAATGATAATTGAATTATTCAATTTTTTCCTTTTTTAATTTCAAGTTTCATGTTTCATGTTTCATTTGCTCAGTTTTGGACGAGCGGGTGGGGCACGGGATTCAAACCTGCTTGCGAGATGCTGGATGACACCATTACTGAAGACTCTTTGAGAGTATACAGTATAGTTCTTGAGTAATTGGAAAGCAAAGATAGTGGAAATTTTTCAAAAATGAAAATTTTGCCCCATTTTTGCTTTTTACTCAAGAACTAACGTTGATAAATCGATTTAATTTGATATCATAGTGTATTGAATTTGTATGCGAGACCTTTTTCTTTTCCAATGCAATTCGTATAGCGCGAGTCCTTTAACGTGCTTTGGCGCCATTTGGCGAGAATTATTGCGAACTAGTGTCGTATGTTTTTGTAATTTTCTTTTTTCTCGCTATGTAGGTAAGAAGTTTCATTTTTTATCCATAGATGTCGCGACTACCGAACGGAAGCTACGCTCACTAATCAGTATGTAATATTGAAATTAATTTGACGTCACATTTTGAGCGAGAAATGAATCATTTCATTCCTCACTTCAGTTCAGTCGAGGCGGTCGGTGCGTGCTGTTGTCACGCTGCTCCACGGTCGTAACAGTTGGTAATTTTATTCACTTTTTTCTGTCATTTCAGGCGCTTATTTAGCTGCTAATTCAACGAGTAGTAGGCGAAGTTATCTAGTCTTTTCTTTAATGTTCATTCAAGCGCGCAATTAGTTTTCCTCGGTAATTATTGAATTTTGCCGTGAATACATTAACTTAACTTGTTTTTTCTTTTATAATAGCGCGTAGTAATAGCAATTGCAATTGATGTAGTAATTTTAAGTAATTTTAAGTAATTTTAAGTAAGTAATTTCAAGTAATTTCGTTCCTCGGTTGTTGCGCTTGTTTTTTTCCATAATTTTTTTACAATTTTTGTTTAATTTCAGATTCAACGCCATTCAAGATGGACGACAACATGGAACTCGTTATGGTAATGTATAATTGACATTTTATTTTTATATAGCTATAGATTTATATTATTTTTCTTTTCAGATACTATGACGTAGCTTTGCGAGCCGGAAGCCGATTAGCGAGTTGTAAGTGTCACTGTTCTTTTTTGTGTTTGCTTAAGTGAATAGACTGATTTTGCTATTCACAAAGTTAAAACGCAAAAAAAGAAGCAAAGTGACACTTTCAACTCGCGAAAATCAATTTTCCTAAAAAAAGGGCCGCCGCGATTCAGCCTATCTTCAACTTTTTAATTTATTCATGTTTTTTCCATTTTATTTTCTAAGTTATTTCTTTCTTTAATGTATTTTTATATTATATTTTCATTTGTTTGTATTTATATTTATATTTTTTTTGTATTCATTTTAAAAAGTAATAAAGAAACTGATAAACACTTAAAATAATTTTATTTATTAAATACAAACAAATGAAAATATAATATAAAAATACATTAAAGAAAGAAATAACTTAGAAAATAAAATGGAAAAAACATGAATAAATTAAAAAAGTTGAAGATAGGCTGATCGCGGCGGCCCTTTTTTTAGGAAAAATTGATTTTCGCGAGTTGAAAGTGTCACACTTTGCTTCTTTTTTTGCGTTTTAACTTTGTGAATAGCAAAATCAGTCTATTCACTTAAGCAAACACAAAAAAGAACAGTGACACTTACAACTCGCTAATCGGCTTCCGGCTCGCAAAGCTACGTCATAGTATCTGAAAAGAAAAATAATATAAATCTATAGCTATATAAAAATAAAATGTCAATTATACATTACCATAACGAGTCCATGTTGTCGTCCATGTTGTCGTCCATCTTGAATGGCGTTGAATCTGAAATTAAACAAAAATTGTAAAAAAATTATGGAAAAAAACAAGCGCAACAACCGAGGAACGAAATTACTTGAAATTACTTAAAATTACTTAAAATTACTTAAAATTACTTAAAATTACTTAAAATTACATCAATTGCAATTGCTATTACTACGCGCTATTATAAAAGAAAAAAACAAGTTAAGTTAATGTATTCACGGCAAAATTCAATAATTACCGAGGAAAACTAATTGCGCGCTTGAATGAACATTAAAGAAAAGACTAGATAACTTCGCCTACTACTCGTTGAATTAGCAGCTAAATAAGCGCCTGAAATGACAGAAAAAAGTGAATAAAATTACCAACTGTTACGACCGTGGAGCAGCGTGACAACAGCACGCACCGACCGCCTCGACTGAACTGAAGTGAGGAATGAAATGATTCATTTCTCGCTCAAAATGTGACGTCAAATTAATTTCAATATTACATACTGATTAGTGAGCGTAGCTTCTGTTCGGTAGTCGCGACATCTATGGATAAAAAATGAAACTTCTTACCTACATAGCGAGAAAAAAGAAAATTACAAAATCATACGACACTAGTTCGCAATAATTCTCGCCAAATGGCGCCAAATGGCGCCAAAGCACGTTAAAGGACTCGCGTTATACGAATTGCATTGGAAAATAAAAAGGTCTCGCATACAAATTAAATCGATTTATCAACGTTAGTTCTTGAGGAAAAAGCAAAAATGGGGCAAATTTTTCATCAAAAATTAGTTTTTTGCTCATAATTTTTTTTTGAAGAGATGTACCAAAGGTAGAATCAAGTTTCACTTCAAGGTATTGATGCAATCAACCTTTTGATCTTGAAAACACAACTTGTTCTTGTGAATAAGAATGTCTTTTTTATCAATATTTTTTTAACATCAAACATAACAAGATGTTGATTTAACTTTAAGTGAATTTTGCAAATCAACAACCGATATTTCCACTGTTTGATTGTGTTTCAGAGTGTTGATTTAACATCTAATGGATGTTGTCTATGAACACAACATTCAAACATTTGATCGACTTCAAAAATGTTGATTTAACATTGGCTTGTTTCATGGGAATATCAGTTGTTGATATGCAACATTCGTTTAATGTTAAATCAACATCTTGTTATGTTTAAATAATGTTGATGAAAAAAGACATTCTTATATTGAATCAATATTTCTAATGTTTATAAACAATATTTTGTGTATGTTGTTTTGTGGGATGTGAGTATTCTCTCATTACAAGATTTCAGACTGCTGCTACAAAAAATTTTTATTTTCAGATTCGCTCGATTTTTTTACATGAATATATCTTCAAGATTCTTAATCAGCTTTTGTTTCTGAAAATACAGTTGTGGATATTGTTTCTGGAATCGGAGTGTTATTTTGGGTTTCTGAAAATGTAGTTGGGTCTGGAATGAGAGTTGTTTCTGAAATGGACGGTGTGTCTGTAGTTTTTGTTTCCAGAATGGGAGTTGTTGGAATTATTGTAGTTTTTGTTTCTGGAATAGAAGTTGTATTTGTTTCTGGAATAGAAGTTGTATTTGTTTCTGGAATAGAAGTTGTATTTGTTTCTGGAATAGAAGTTGTATTTGTTTCTGGAATAGAAGTTGTATTTGTTTCTGGAATAACAGTTGTATTTGTTTCTGGAATAACAGTTGTATTTGCTTCTGGAATAGAAGTTGTATTTGTTTCTAGAATAACAGTTGTATTTGTGGTTTCTGGAATAGGAGTTGTATTTGTTTCTGGAATAGGAGTTGTATTTGTTTCTGGAATAGGAGTTGTATTTGTTTCTGGAATAGGAGTTGTATTTGTTTCTGGAATAACAGTTGTATTTGTGGTTTCTGGAATAGGAGTTGTATTTGTGGTTTGTGGAATAAGAGTTGTAGATGTTGTTTCTGAAATGAGAGTTGAAGTTTTTGTATCTGGTTTTAAAGTTGTAGTTTTTGTTTCTGGGATTATAGTTGTAGATTTTGTTTCTGGGATTATAGTTGTAGATTTTGTTTCTGGGATTATAGTTGTAGATTTTGTTTCTGGGATTATAGTTGTAGATTTTGTTTCTGGGATTATAGTTGTAGATTTTGTTTCTGGGATTATAGTTGTAGATTTTGTTTCTGGGATTATAGTTGTAGATTTTGTTTCTGGGATTATAGTTGTAGATTTTGTTCTGGGATTATAGTTGTAGATTTTGTTTCTGGGATTATAGTTGTAGATTTTGTTTCTGGGATTATAGTTGTAGATTTTGTTTCTGGGATTATAGTTGTAGATTTTGTTTCTGGGATTATAGTTGTAGATTTTGTTTCTGGGATTATAGTTGTAGATTTTGTTTCTGGGATTATAGTTGTAGATTTTGTTTCTGGGATTATAGTTGTAGATTTTGTTTCTGTAGGAGCAATCGTAGTCCCTTGAACTGTGTAAGTTTGTGTGTGAATATCGATCTGTGAATATGTCACAGTTTGAGTTTCAGGTACAGTTTCAGTGATGGTATAAACTTGAGCTGTTGTTACAGTATGGGTTTGAATATGTGGCGTTGCTAAATCAAGATCAGTCACTTGTGGATCATAGCTGTGATTATTAGACGTTAGATCTTTCTTGCATCCCCTTTGTTCCACTATACTCAATGAGTGTTTGTCGATTTCATAAGACTGGAAATTATTTCTCAGATCATCCACAATATCCTGATCCAAAACAATGTTCCTGCTCAAAATCATGCCAGACTGTCTGTTGGCAACTAGAATTTCTCTGCAGGACCAAGTGGCTGCATAAGTGATGTAATCAGTGTCAACTATCCAAAAGTCGACTTCACTGTAGGGAACTGCAATACATCACAAATACTTACATTTTAACAATGATTTACTCAAATTACGTCATTAATTAAATTACTTAAACTAAAAGGGTAAGCCACTGTCATTTTAGCTGGATTTTTAGCATCTGCTACCTTCAATTTTCCAACTTGCCTAAAATTCTCCATAGCACTGAAATAAAGTCAATATTTATCATTAGAATCTTATCTGCTGAGTAAATCGTAAATATAATGCGCAGCTGTAATAAATAACAACTAATAGACAGGATATCGCTAAACATGATTATTTTCTTTTAATCTTTTGTGTCTGTAATGAAAAATAATTGTTTTCTTACAGAGGAATGCTAAGTCCTAATGGTTTGCACGTTTCAACCACTGTTAACTGGCCATCATTGATCCTAAAATCAAGTGTCATGCAACTGCTAGCTGATTTTGTTTTCTGGATCACATACCACACTCCCAACATCTAAAAAAAAAATAAAACAATTTCAGTTTGACTTTTGTATTTTAAATCTGAGTTAGATAATTTTTATTTCAATTCAAGGCCACTAAACAATCCTATATCATGCACTTTTCCCTTATAATTATAACCGCAAAATCTGGATAGTCCAAGTAAATAGAGAGAAATGTTACTGTACTGTATAGAACTGTACCTTACTGAAATTGAAGTCCGCCACTACATCGATTTTGGGACATTTTCCTAATTTGAGTTCATGCGCGAATACATAATGTAAAACGCAGCAGATTAATATTAAGACAGTAAATACGCGATCATCAATCACAGCTGCCTTAAACATTGTCATGGTACATCTTAATTCCAGCAGTGCAAACAGCAAAAAAAAGATTGAATTAAAAATAGTTGCTGAATTAAAGCTATAGTTTATCAGATGTATGCATTCTGCCGGAAACCAGGTATTGTGATTCAGATTGTGATCACGCACCAGCGAACAATTGTAAAAAAGTAGAAAATCCTTGAAACTCATTACTGTTTCGCCAATACAAAACTATAGAATTCTGTGAATTATCAAAGTGAGTTTCAGGGAAAATGAATTATAACTTTTGAATGAATTTCTTTTGAATATCTTTTGTATACCATCTTTGTGAATCTTTTGAGCTTCATCAATCGGTGGCACTTCGGACAGTTCCTAGAAATAAAAAAAAATATTCACAAAAAACGTACAATTAATTTTATTCTTTTCATTTTCCCTCCTCATGACTTTCGGAGTTTGAAGATGTGTCCACCATGGGCGATCCACGGGAATTAGTAGCCTGCGGTACGCTCCATCTTGGATAGATGTAAACAGCATGTTCTACAAATAATCAAAATAAAAATAAAATTTTAAATACAATTTAAATAAAATTTCTGTAACATTTAAATCTAATAGTAGTAGCAATCAAAAACTACAACAAATCCATTTTAAATCATTTTCTTATTTCCAAAAAATTGTCACCTGATTCCAGTCTAGCTGTAAACTTAAGTATTAGTTTGCTTCAATTTCAATTTCCAGTTCACTTTGCCATGTCCTACTAGGTAATGGCTCACATGGGACTGTGTGGTCTTAAGGTATTTTTATATGGAGTTATTAATTTTACAAATGCTTACACGAGTCCCATTAGCTGTCCTTTTCAGATAATCAACAGTTTGTTTTATCACTGATCGAGATTCGAGTCGTAATTGAAGAGAACCTAACCACCAACGTGTAAAAAAACGACAATAAAATGGGCAAACGTAAAAATAAGAGAAAGTTTGACAGTATTCAACAAGGTAAAATTTATACTCTTTCTAGTAAACAATAAAAAAATTCACATTTGTATTTTTTAAACTACGTATTAGATTTGCCAGCAGCTAAAACGGCTAAACTCGATGAAAATGATGAAAAAACAGAAGATAACCAAATAATTGCAAATCCTGGATCATCTATCCCTCTTCCCCTTCAAGAAGAAATAACATCAATTTATTCCCAATTGAAGCTTTTATTTTTCACCAATTCGTACAACATCAAGTGCCATTTAGTAGATAGAGTCGAATTTTACCTCGAAAAATCCGACTTTTCCTACAGATGGTGTCCAGATCGTCCAGTCAGACGTAAAAAAATCCGTCCATTCAATCACAAATACCAGCTGTACGTCGAGGAATTTCTCATATCTCAAGGAAAAACCAAACATGCCGCTTGCATCGAACTACTCGGAATATTAAAAACGCACGACACTCATCTGTACTTTCTTAGAGAGAAATACTCGTGTATAAAAGTAATGATGTCCCTAGAAAAAGCCCCAAAGTCGAAAATATTGAAATTATTGCCATCCTTAATTGAATTTAAGACTGCTTTTGATGAATATGATAAAGAATCAGACGACATAATCGGAAAAGTGTTTGCTACTATCAAGAGTACTGGATTGCGAATTGAATGTCTCCAATCACATGATAGTCTTAGAAAATGTATGGTATGCGCAATAGTTTTGATTGATTTTTTCGTCTGCGAAGGAACTGCGGAAACCAGAGAAGGCGCCAGAAAAGGCGCTCGCTTAAATGCATTTGAAAAATTCATCATCGAAGTTGATAAGTTGATTGAGAAGGGGAAGAAGATTGATGAAGGAAATATTATGGATGAGGTTTTGGTGGATCCGATTCTGTTTAGATCAGAATTTGTTCTGTTTGAGTCTCCAAATCTGGATAATAGCATTAGTATTTTGAATAATTCTGCCAAGTTAAATGATGTTGACTTCAAGTTGAAAGCTAGTGATGGGTAAATATATATTTTTTTAAAGTTTTTACCACTAGTTTGAAATTTTAATGATTATTTTATTGTAGGATTTGCTCGGTATTTTTTGGGAAGGTTTTCATCTTGTCGGTTAGAGGCGATGAAGATGATCCAACTAGAACTGCGTGTGAATTGGCTGTACAGAGACTCAAGCGAAAATGTCACACAGTTGTTGTAATAAATTTACAATTGTTCTTAAGGGGATATTTGTTTAATAATAATAATTATTATTATTTTAGATTAAGAAAAATTTTCCTGATATTAACATTGCTAGAAGTGATGTTCTGACTGAAGCAGAAAAGTAAACTTTAAATTTTTTTTTAATTTTGTATTTTGTCATTTTTTTTTTTTTTTTTTTAATGTTTCAGCATTGACGAATCGAAAGTGAATCTCAGCCGTATAGAAGAGGTTTTTAATGATATCTTATCATCGTTTAAGATTCAATCTGTTGTGTTTAGCTCAGATTTTTCTATAAGTGAAAAAGAATCCATTTTGAGGTATAGTAAAAACACATGACATTTTGTCCGATTTTTAATGTTTTATTATTTTTTTTTATAGTTGTGCTAAAGCACTTAAATTAGAAATAGAGAGTTCTAGTCCGTCCATTACTGTGAAGAGAAGAATTCAAGCTGAATCTCTTGTAAAGTTTTTGGCTGATGCTGGTGGATCAACTGATGACTATGAATTAATTTCACCCACAGAGAAAAAGAAGAAGAAAAAGAAGAAAAAAAACCCTAAATAAGTATTCAGTACAATACAATAAGAAATAAATAAGAAATATTGGTTAACGCAGTCTGGTGTTGATAATTCTAAATATGGTTTCAACAAACAAAAAAATGAACAATGAAATGTCATTAGTATAACACTATAGCCCAGATTTGATGTACAACATATAAACTTGAAAATTTTAAGTACGGTATTTTAACATAATGACTCATTTGCGATTATTGTGTCTAGCTACAGCAGGGATTGGTGGCTACTTACACAGTAGTTGGACTAATGTCTTCAAAGTGAATGCTCAACCTGAGTACACTTTCTTTAAAGGCGAAGAAAGTACATGCAGCAAGCACACTTTCAATCTGTCTAACATCAGCTTCCCAGATGAAGTGGAATCATTATTTGATCTTCCCCGTCAGCCTTTGACCTCAACTCCTACTAGAAATCCCACCTGGTGTTGTCCTTTGAAACCTGAAGAACGTCCACTAGAATTCAGTTCTCCAAATTTAAGTTGCCTCGATGATCGTGCGTTTTATGTGTGCAATAATCCTGATACTGGGATACTCAACTGGTCATTGGAACACATAGCTAAAAAACAATTGAGCGATGATAAAACTTGTGTACATGACGATTCAAACTTTCTGGTGGGAGGTATTGCGGATGATCCACCATTTCATGTTGCAAACAATCCTAGATTCGGATGTTATAGAAGCTTTAATCTGGACCCATGTATATTTCAAGCTGTTCCACCACGGGTAAAGAATCAAGAATACAGTACATCCATTATTCATGGTCATATTGACCGAAATAACAACTAAATTGTCATATGTTGAATAATGGATGTCACATACACACACTCATTTTTCTCTTTGGTATTTCTAATAAAAATTTTATGTGTTTATTTTCTTGCTTGTCTTAGGAATACTTACCGATCAATCCAAATTATCGTATTTGGTCAGATTTTTATGAATATGTTGTACATCTAAATGAAAAGCATAAAAACCTCTATATTTGCTCAGGCCCCGTGTATAAAAAATGGTAACTATTACCGTATTCCCTCGCTTTTTGCGGCATGCCGGATAAAGTGAGTATTACGTTTTACAGCACTAATTCGAATTTTACGGCATGCCGGAAAAATGACCAGTTGTTCTACTTGTCAAAAACTGGTCAGACTCGATTTTATCGGCATGCCACAAAAAGAGAAGGAATATGGTACAATTAATGTAAGAAAATATCAACGGATTTAAAATCCATTCCTTTGTGTCCGGCATTTACTGTATGTTAATTTGTGTCTTCTAATTACAGTCAAAGTACTTCTCTTGAATATGCAAGTCACTTTTATAAAGTAATTCTTGCTGAATACAGAGATGGATGTTACCGGATAGAATGCTTCAAATTTGATAATAGAAGATTGAAGGACGGTTATGTGCAGATAGGTTATTTCCGTGTGAGTAAAACTGAATTAGAAGGAGATATTGGATATAAACTCTTCTCAGAAATTCCACCAAACCAGATTAGTGAGCCATGTTTTGGTATATGGGTAATAATAAAATAATTATTCACACATTTTAAGCAAAGAACTTTCATTTGTCAATACTTTCCAGATGACTTGTGCTGTTTCTTAAAACCAGTATACATCATGAGAACTCATCATTTCAAGCTTTCCTGCTCAGCACTAAATGAATTAAATGTAAACAAAGCAAAATAAAACATTAGTCAATTTTGAGAGTATGATCCGCCCTCTATAGACAACTGATATAAAAATATTAGCACCCTCTTCTGATAATTATTAGGACATTTCAGCATGATCATTTCATTTTCGAACATCATTCAAAAATCAAAATTCAAGTTTTTCATTCATTGCTCATAATTTTGATAATATAAACAAGAAATGAGTCATTTCAGACTATTATCCTTAGCCACAGTAGGAATTGGTGGTTATTTGTACCAAAATATCACAAATTCAAGACTGAGTAATGTTTTCAAAGTGAATGCTCAGCCTAAATCCACATATGGGTCTGGATGTTATCATGGAGAGTTGAAAGACATAAACACTTTCAAACAGGATTTGGCTAAACTGAAACACACAAGAAAAAATCCTTTGACTTCATCTCCTACTAAACCACCCACTTGGACTTGTGCTTTTGAAGGTGAAAGTAAACCACATCAACACATCTCCCCTACCTTCAGTGCTCTCAAGGGAAAGGTCTTTGATATTTCAAATAACGATGAGACTGGACTACCAGACTGGACTGTAGAAGTTGTAACAAAAGGCAGATTTAAGAAAACCCCAAAGTGTATTCATCGGGGGGTGAGACCAGATGACCCATGTGAACTGGAAGAACGTAGCAAACGCGATGCAAGCTTTCATGCAGGAACTGTTCCACCTTTTGAAAGTTATTGTAGTTTTGATCTGGACCCTTGTTTTTTTCAACTTGCAATACCAAGGGTATAATCCTCATACTTGAAATATATTTTTGAGTTTGAGGCTTGCTTCTCCCTTATTATCACCACTTTTGTTATATAAATAGTATAAATGTAAAACTGAGCTTCCTTAATCTTACTAAATCCAGCATGATTGCTAGAATACTTTACCTCCTCTTTACAGCACAAAGACAAGGATTCTGATATATGCTAATCACGTGACAAGGAGTAACCTTATTTATGATGTATCATATTCCCTCAGAAAGAACGGCATGCCGGATAATGGCGGGTCAGACCAGGGTAATTTTCCGGCATTTGATTATTAATTGACCAGTTGTCTACTTGATTATTAATTGACCAGTTGTCTACTTGATTATTAATTGACCAGTTGTCTACTTGATTATTAATCGACCAGTTGTCTACTTGATTATTAATCGACCAGTTGTCTACTTGATTATTAATCGACCAGTTGTCTACTTGATTATTAATCGACCAGTTGTCTACTTGATTATTAATCGACCAGTTGTCTACTTGATTATTAATCGACCAGTTGTCTACTTGATTATTAATTGACCAGTTGTCTACTTGATTATTAATTGACCAGTTGTCTACTTGATTATTAATTGACCAGTTGTCTACTTGATTATTAATCGACCAGTTGTCTACTTGATTATTAATTGACCAGTTGTCTACTTGATTATTAATCGACCAGTTGTCTACTTGATTATTAATTGACCAGTTGTCTACTTGATTATTAATTGACTAGTTGTCTACTTGTCACAAACTGGTCAGACTCGTAATTACCGGCATGCCGTTGTTTCCGAGGGAATACGGTAAATAATGTAAGATTACCGGATTGACTCCCGTTATAGTTATACAAGTACTGAGAGTTTTATAAGGGAAAAAAACCTGTTGTCGATGGGTTTTTTCCAGGTACTCGATCTGGTGTCTCCCATCAACTAACAAAACTCGGTCTTTGTTAGGAATTCACTGCGGGACCCTTGAATTGGGGATGGTACATGGAACATTAAAATGCGCCTTGTATTAGAGTACCCATGCTGGACGTATAGGGCCGTAAGACTTGGGGAATAATTTACTTGGTTGAAGAAAAAAGTTGAAGTGGGTCCGCCGGGGCAAAACTGCGCTAAGCTTCAGTCCTCGTTAGCAATTAAAGTTTATTTTTATAAGGGAAAAGCCGATGCCACAAACTATTTTACATGTCTTAGGGTACATAAGAATTATTCTCTCCAGACAAATAATATCATTCGACCAAATATGCGAATATGGATTGAATTTTATCGACTTGTGAAAAAACTAAATGAAGATTACAACCATGTCTACATCTGTTCAGGTGTTGTGTGGAAAGAGAAGTGAAAATTTTATTATTTTTTTCTGCAATTCTCTAGGTTAACGTTTTTTGATTGCAGTCCAGAAATAGCAGTTGAACAGATCACGCATTTTTATAAAGTCGTCGTTGCTCAAAACAGAAATGGGAGTTACGTGTTTATGTGCTTCCTATTTGAAAATATAATTGACAGTTATGCACAAATAAATGACGTTTGTGTGCCAAGACTAAAACTGGAAAAAGAAATTGGATTTAAGATATTTCCAGATATTGACTCGAAGAAGATTAAAAAGTCATATCCCGGCTGGGTAATTTTAAAAAAGATTAAATTATGAATTTTTTTTTTTTAGACAAATTTAATTATTTTATAGTCTTACCTAAGTTGTGCTATACAATGATAACTTTGGCAGTGTCTACAATAGTTTTTAAAAATTAAATGTATCTAAATAAATCGAGCTTTTATTTATATTTCATTTTATAATTGAATTTCAAACTGAAATTATTATTTTTTAAATCTTTAAACAAAAACAAAAAATGAAAAAGTACAAGGCACAGAATTGCCCTCTGTAGAGAGAAAAATTAACTTTCAACGCCCTCCTTTGTCAATAATTCACATATTTCAGCATCACCATTTAATTTTAGAACATATACTGTATAATTCAAATTTTAAATTTCCATTCATCATTCATTACTCATAATTTCACTATTACAATGAGTCATTTCAGACTATTATCCTTAACTACAACAGGAATTGGTGTATATTTGTACATATCCTTCACAAATTTCAGATGGAATAATAAATTCAAAGTAAATGCCCAACCTGAATCTGAATACATAGATGAAGACACATGTCAGCAATATGACTTGTGGAATATAGAGACCTATAGACAGGATTTAGAAAAAAGAAAAGATATCCAAGAAAAACCTTTGACCTCAACTCCAATTAAAGACATAAGCTATTTCAAACATTGTGCTTTCAAAGATGAAGTTAAACCACACCAATGCATTTCCCCAACCCTCAGTGCTCTCAAGGGAAAAGTCTTTGATGTGTGTTGTAACAATGAGACTGGAATACCTTATTGGACTGTAGAAGTGATAACAGCAGACCGGTTTAAAAAATGTCCAGAGTACAGTCAAGATGGACAATGCATTCTGGAAGAACATAATGAAAGTGATCCAAGTTTTCATGCAGGAAGAGTCCCAGCTTTTGAGTCTTATTGTGTTTTTGATATAGATCCTTGTTTATATCAACTTGCACTACCAAAGGTGACTTGACACTTATTTGAATGTACTTTCTGCTATATTTTAGCACCATTTTAAAATTATTTTTTTAATGTAATACTGGGTCTTATCTAGGCAAATTATGATTTCCCACCAAATGTTTTTGTATGGTATGAATTTTACCACCTTGTAAAAGCTCTTTTGCAAAATCATGACCACATCTACATCTGTTCAGGTCAAGTGTTCAAAGAGAAGTAAATATTTTCTTATCTTCTGGTACTGGAATATGTGTATAGTGGTTTGTAGTGCTAAGTTTTATTTATTATTAGTGTAGAAAAAGCCATTGAAGATATTAGTCATTTTTTTAAAGTGGTTGTTGCTGTAAACAAAGATGGAAGTTATGTATTTCAATGCTATTTAATCACCAATCGATTTGAGGGCTGGGTAGGGCTGGACGATTTTGGTGTGTCAAGAAGAAAGCTGGAAGAAGCAATTGGTTTTTCAGTTTTTACAGACATAGACTCGAGAAATATTTCTCACCCAAATCTATTTTTGGTAATTGATTAAAAACATTAAGTAAATTTTGTAAAGTTAATTAATAATCATGTGTTTTTTTAGAAATGCCTAAAATGTTTTATACAGTGACAAGTTTGGAAGAAGTCTAACACATTAAAATGAATATTTGTATGCTTTCAATTAAAAACCAAATACAAGTTTTTTTTTGTCTAATTGTTTTAATAGTCATGGAATTGTCTTTGATGGGTTGGAATGGCCAGTTTTCACTGTTAGTCTCTCAGTTTCACTTTAAATTTATAGTTTTAACAAAAAAATTCTCTTATATCTCAGTATTACCACAAATTTTCACTTATCTCTCAGTATTACAACAAATTTTCACTTATCTCTCAGTATTACCACAAATTTTCACTTATCTCTCAGTATTACCACAAATTTTCACTTATCTCTCAGTTCCACCACAAATTTTCACTTATCTCTCAGTATTACCACAAATTTCACTTATCTCTCAGTATTACCACAAATTTTCACTTATCTCTCAGTATTACCACAAATTTTCACTTATCTCTCAGTATTACCACAAATTTTCACTTATCTCTCAGTATTACCACAAATTTTCACTCATCTCTCACAAGTCAGTTCCACCACAAATTTTCACTTATCTCTCAGTATTACCACAAATTTTCACTTATTTCTGACAAGTCAGTTCCACCACAAATTTTCATTTATCTCTTAGGTTAATTTCCCCATACATATAACCCCTTTATCTTTTTATTATGAAATTTTATTCCTACTTTCTTATTTATAGATGTATCAACAATTTAGGCTTCCAAAATCAACAATTCTCTTTTTCTGACATTGTCAATACTCATTTAGAACTCAACAGCTAACAAAAGAACAAAAAACTTCCCATCGTGTTCAAAATTTGAAGTATCGTCCCTCCAATTTCATAATGAGTTTTTTCCGATCTCTATGTTCAGTTACACCTGCAGGAATAGGTGGATTTCTGTACGAATCATTCACAAACCAATGGCAAAGAAATCTGTTGACTGTAAAAGCCTACTCAGACGAATCAAATTCCCCAAACTGCCCAAACATCGAGGATTACCTTCCCGATGATGAAAATCAACCAATTGAACCAGTCTACCAATTAAATGATAGCTGGGAGGAGGAGGAACTCGAGGGAGAAAATTCCATCGAAGACGCAATTAACCAGTGGAATTTCGAACACAGTGATGACGAAGATCAAAGTGATCAAAGTGATCATGAATTCAATAACAACGATGATAATTTGGAGAATGGAAACATCTGGGGCAACATCGTCGTAGACGAGAATGCGTTTAATGAATTCCTTAATCACGCGCAAAATGGCCAAAACGAGGAAATCATTGCCGACTTACACGTTTTACCAGAACACGATGAATATCACGACGTTTCTCAAAATCTGGCAGAGAATGACGAATTTGGTGACGACGAAAACAATATTTTTCTATTGGAGGGCGCGGAATTTGAAAACGCCGTCAATAAAGCTTTCGTTGCGGAAGGAAACGATCAATGCGCCCGGCAAAACGACGGGGGTAACGGGGACAATATTTGGGTCGATAGAGTGCATCAGGAGGTTTCGGCTGAATGTCCGCAAGTTTGTGGTCCTGTCAGTGATGATTATGATGTTGATGAGAGGAGTTATCTGGGATATGGCAATTGTTTGGTGCATTATAATTGTAATAGTAAGACAATTTATTGGACGGTTGAGAACTTGACTGATGAGAATGTGGGTGAAAGCGAACATCGTCATTGTGAATTTCTTCGAATCCAGCCGGGCGTTACTGAATGTGACGAATCCCAGGCGTGTGGAAATGACAATAGACACGATATAGCTTTTCTACCACAAGCTGCGGATAATGGGAATGCGGCAGGATCACAGGTGAATTATAAAAATGCATTCTGTAATGAAAAAATAGGTGCATTCAATTACAACGATTTCCCCGATATCATCCATTTCGCATTCAATTCCCTTGTGGAAATGATGTGCAGTTTTCTGCAACAATCGGTTCTGCCAACTAAAAGTGGCAGACTATGTTTGGAGGAATTTCATAATTTATCTGCAAATAATTTTCTGCATACATCGGCAGAAATTTGCAGCAAGTATATTGCACGAACAAATTTTAAAATCTTCCTATGTAACTATTTATTTGCAAACAATTTACTGCAACTGCAGAACCTACCTTTATGCAGATGTTTTGCAGTAAAATTATGAAATGTTTGCAGCAAAATTGTCTGCTAATGCTGCAAAAAGCTGCAGGTCAATTTCATAAGGGTTACTCTGATTTTCCCGATATCATCGATTTCGCATTCAATTACTCCAATTTCCCCGGTATCATCAATTTCCCCGATGAAAATTTCGCCATATTATTATTACTAATTTTTAATTTCTTTAATCAGAAAATATGTAAATTTACAAAATTTGTTATTTTACAAGTTACCATATTTTCTAATTATGTCTTTTCAAGGACTGTAGTTGTTGTTGTTATTGCCGGGATTCCACCATATGGAATGTCTTCCACCAATATTATAGATTTCTACTGGCACGATGCACCAATGAAGTGACAGTGTGTTCGGGAACCATGTGTACACCGGAGTAAATACTTGTTTATATTTTTATCTGTGTCTACTAATTATTTTTTTTGCATACAGACCATGTGATAATTTGGAGTATACGCCAGTTAATGGTAATCCCATTCCGAATGCAACCCACTTTTTTAAAATCATTATCTCTGGAAACAATGATGGAACTTACGGACTCGAATGTTACAAGTTTAGAACGGGTCCAATGTGCATTGAGCGACCATTAATTTGCAACTCCATCGTGCCGAGACACGAATTGGAAAGAGATGCAGGGTTTTCCATATACCGACATATTAATCCGTGCAGTATCAGCAGGACTGCAACCCACCCGGAATTTGTACCAAATTAAGTCATTCAAATTAGCATAACGGAATATAAACACAATGTAAACATCAATTCATAAAAATGGAATAAAATTGGATAAAAATGCCAGCACAGTTTATTATTATGGCCCAAAAAGACCAAAATGGCTCTTCTGGGTCATGTCATCAATATAATCCTATAAGAATCCTACAATCCTATGAATCCTAAATAATAATTGGACAGCCTGCCGCCTGTAAAACCTTGGGTTTTAAATTTAATCCACGGTAGATGGCGAAACGGTTTTGGAGATTGGCGTCACAGGATTGGCGTCACAGGATTGGCGTCACAGGATTGGCGTCACAGGATTGGCGTCACAGGATTGGCGTCACAGGATTGGCGTCACAGGATTGGGCCGTGTTTTTTCCCATCCGTTTGACGGCTTTTCCCATCCGTTTGACGGCTTTTCCCATCCGTTTGACGGCTTTTCCCATCCGTTTGACGGCTTTTCCCATCCGTTTGACGGCTTTTCCCATCCGTTTGACGGCTTTTCCCATCCGTTTGACGGCTTTTCCCATCCGTTTGACGGCTTTTCCCATCCGTTTGACGGCTTTTCCCATCCGTTTGACGGCTTTTCCCATCCGTTTGACGGACAAGCCTGCCTGTGAAGCCTTTAGGTATTAAATTTAATCTAGATGGCGCAACGATTTTTTTTGGCTGGATTATGGGATTGTTTTTCTTCCAATTGTTTGAAGGGCTTTGCCACTCGTCAACAATAATGACACTTACTATACAATTAATAAATAATAACAATAATTGCCCACTTTAACGCCATAACACTCATAACACTCATCACACATATTTGATCCCTAAATTTGAAGTATACATTTGTGCAATACTAATCAAATGACCTTCCTGAGAAGTCTTTTTGCTACAACTGGAATTGGTGCTTTCATATATCAATTATATGTTGGTAATCAACAAAATCATAGTGAAGCTTTGTATTCTTCTGCCAAAGGACAAATCAGTGAATATTTCAACCGATTTTTAGTGGCTGAGTGTCAAAAGCTTCCTATTCTCACTGCTATTGGTTTGATTAAGAAATTTAATGTCAGCGATGACGATGACGATGATGACGACATCGATGATGATGATGAGAGTGATGTTGATGATGATGACGAAGAAAGATTTAGGATCACCGGTGGTTATAATGGTCCTGCATTTTGGTTAATTCCGGTTCTGCTGGTGCGGTTGTTTCCGGCTAAGCCGACCAGAAGTTTGTTTGTTTTGGGACCGGATTGTCACGTGTATTTCGATACTCGGACAAAAACGCCGTATTGGACAGTAGAGAAAATAAGTAAAGATAACGTGGAAGCTGATCTGCATCGCCATTGCGAGGAGTTTAAGTTCAATTGTAATTTACCCGTTGGATTTCGATTTGGTAATCTGGGGAATAATAACCGCTTTGATATAAAGTCTGTGGAAATTCCACTCCAAACTAGAGACGCTACGATTGGATTAGATGGAAATCCCATTTATATAAAACAAGTAAATGGATGAATTAAATCTTGTTGATGGGGTAACCGTAAACCCATCAACAACTCTAGAGGAAATCAGAAATGGGAAAAAAGTCAAAATGGATGAAAATGGACAAAGGTTTTTGCGCATGCTCAGTGTTTGTACACAAAGAGAGGAACCCAAATAAAAAAATGCGAATGTTGCGAATGTCACCTGAATGTTGGCAATGTTGACAATGTTTTACGGTATTTCCACAACATTTCTGCAAAATGTGAAAGTATGTGACATTTTCCAATGTTGGTATCAAGCTATAGCAGTGTTGTGCCAATGTTGGCAATAAACATTGAAACAAACATAAATTTTTGACATATGTCAAGATTACTTAAAATATTGCCGCAATGTCAGTGTTGGCACCGCTACCGCTACTGTAGCGCCGCTAGTATTTTGCTACTTCTTCTATAAAGTAGCGAAAAAAAGCAATATTTTTCGCTACTTTATCGCTACTTTACTTGTGTACTGTTTAACATAATTACAGTGCAGTAATTCTTGAATAATACTGTCATAATACTAGCCAATGGCAGTATTCAAGTATTACTACACTGTATGTCGTTATGTTTCGTTAAAAGTATAAATAAAAAATAAAAAAAATAAAAAAAAAGAATTATTTATCGAAAAGTAGTGAAAAGTAGCGGTAAGAGCGGAAAGTAGCGATAGCGACATATCGCTACTTTCTAATAAAAGTAGCGGTAGCGATTACCGCTACAAAAATTTGTATCGCTACAGTAGCGGTAGCGCGCTACTATTTTCAGTAGCGATGCCAACACTGTGCAATGTTGGCAACAATAAACTTAGATTTTTGTCAATGTTACTTAAAATGTTGCTGCAATGTTAGAGCAACATTCAGTGTTATCTGGGAGCCGTGGCAACGTTATGGCAATGTTGCCAATAAAACAGTGCAACAATGTTTAAATTCGGAACAGTGCAACAACATTGCAAATGTTATTTTCACAATGTTGCAATGTTGCAGCAACATTCAGTGTTACCTGGGAAGTGGAAACCCAATCATAAAAAATGGCAAAAGTGTAAAAATAATGTTGTTTTGAGTTATTGCCCATTAATGACAAATGTATTTTGCTGGTTTTTAGGTGAGGGATCTGCCATTTTGGGTTTCCATGTGGCATATGTGTAAGCTTTATTAATTAGTTCACATTGGTGTTCACACCACTTCATAACGTTAAGCGCAAGATGGCTGCGTAATGCATTGTGGGTCACAAACATAAACTTAAGTTCCTACTTCAAAATTGATTTTGAAATAGGAAGTAACGTAACTTAACTTAACGTAACTTACGGCAACCAATAACTGCTTCTCGTATAAAAACGAGATGAAATGAGAAATTATGTGATTGGTCAGTTTACATTTACTGAGTGTGAACAAATTAAACCATACGTTACTTTCCTTAAGTTACGTTAAATTTTCGTAAGTTACGTTAAGTTCAATGTGAACTAACCATAATACTGTCGTGTGAAAGATTACACACGTTTTCTTACTTCTGGGTAAACTACAAAGGGGTCTCCCATATCTGATTCCGTCTTCTGTCTTCGCATATTTTGAGACCCAAGCCCAAGTCAATGCTCTAACCACTCGGCCATTTTTCACCCGATTTATAGATTAAGTCTTTAACTAATTTGCTCATATTTTTCTAGGAACAATGTGAATTTTGCCAGGCTAGAGATTACTGGAACATTTTTCAGAAATATCTCACTTTCCTATGCAAATTATATGATAAAACTGAAGTCTGTTCAGGAGTTGTGTACACGCCAAAGTAAAATATAGTTTTATTTGATTATAATTAAAATTATATAATTACATATTACATAGGCAAGCTGCAGCAAACACTTGTCATGGTTTTACTCTTGCCGAAGTCAATCGAGCTTACTATTTTAAAGCAATAAGCTGTAAAAATCCTGATGGGTCTTTCCGATTTGAATGCTACAAATTTAATCTTCTTGGTGAGGGTTGTGGAGCTAGATGTTTAATGGATTATCACGTATCTAGAGAAGAATTGGAAAGAGACGTTGGCTTTACCATATTTGAGAAGATTACACAAAACATGGTTAAAGAAAGCGATACTCGGATACATCCGGATTTTAATGCGCATTAAATTTATAGGCAATCTTATTTTAGGAATGTAAACGTAAAATATGTATTGCCGTCAAAAGTGTTGTTGTCTAGTTCATAGATGCACCTCGAAATAAAATGTCATTTTTTGAAAATCACTAAAAATTTCTGAAAATTTATCAAATTTTATGACAAACCATAAAAATCGTTTAAACTGTAGAAAATCTCCTAACTTCAGGGCAAACTATACTAATCCTTCAAACTATAAAAGAGAACCTTGAAAATCCTTCAAACTATAAAAGAAAACCTTGAAAATCCTTCAAACTGCAGAAGAAAACCATGAAAATCCTTCAAAAACCTTCAGAAACCTTGACAATCCTTAAAAATCCTTGAAAATCCTTCAGAAACCTTAAAAATCCTTTAAAAAGCTTGAAAATCCTTCAAACTACAGAAGAAAACCCGAAAATTCTTCAAACTACAGAAGAAAACCCGAAAATTCTTCAAACTACAGAAGAAAACCCGAAAATTCTTCAAACTACAGAAGAAAACCCGAAAATTCTTCAAACTACAGAAGAAACCCGAAAATTCTTCAAACTACAGAAGAAAACCCGAAAATTCTTCAAACTACAGAAGAAAACCCGAAAATTCTTCAAACTACAGAAGAAAACCCGAAAATTCTTCAAACTACAGAAGAAAACCCGAAAATTCTTCAAACTACAGAAAATCCTTTAAAGTACAGAAGAAAACCCGAAAATTCTTCTAGCTACAGAAAATCCTTTAAAGTACAGAAGAAAACCTTAAACATCCTTAAACTTTCTGTCAATCTTGCAGTATTTTCCCTGGGTTAATTTACTATTGGTTTCCTTATAGATTAGCCAATACAAAAGCAGTATTTTTCCAAATCCAGTGCCCTCTTTTGCCATCTATCAGTATTTTTTAAGACATTGTTGAATTAAAAGTCCGTTTCTCTCAAAATTTCAAGTATATTCCATTTCTTCAGATCAAAGACATCAGAAATGATTAATTTAAAACCAATATACTTTATCCTAAGTCTGGTCATTGGTGGCAGTCTATGTCAATTTGTGTCACATAAAAACACAAATTTAATTTTCAAAATTAACTCTCCAATGTATCGTGTAAGTGTTTATACTGTAGTGTTTATGCATTCAGCTGCAACTGCAAAGCTAAATGGACACTTTCACAAGATAACTGCAGAAAAATGGTGGAATAATTTTAAGACAGTGAATTCCCAAAATAATGTAAGGTGTACTGTGAATATCCAACTTGTCAACTTAAGTAACAGCGCTAAAGTTGCGAAAATGCTTCGAGATTTCGATGATGATTTTGATAATTTTGATGATTATTTGGAAGTTGAAAATGAAAATTTTGAAAATGATACTTTTGAAGAGGATGATGATGATTTTGAAGATCCCGAAGGTGATTTTATGAATCTTGATGGCGATCATGGTAAAACTGATGATGATGTTGACGATGTTAATCAAGATGATGGTGATGATGATGGTGGTGGTGGTGGCACTGGTGTTAACGATGACGATAATGTTAAAAATAATGATAATGATGAAGATGAAGTTAAAAATAATGAAGATGATGTTAAAAATGATGAAGATGATGTTAAAAATGATGAAGATGATGTTAAAAGTGATGAAGACGATGTTAAAAATGATGAAGATGAAGTTAAAAATAATGAAGATGATGTTAAAAATGATGACAACGATGACGATGTTAAAGCTTATGATGATGATGATGATGATGACCATCATGATCATTTTGTTGACGATGATGATGATGATGATGTCATTAAAAACTTAGATGAAAAAATGATGAGAAGCGTGATGATGATGATGATGATGATGATGATAATAATGATAATTGTAATCCCGATTACCTAGATAATGAGATTGATAATTTTTGTAATAGAAATGATAATGAGAACAATGAAGATGATAACGATACTGACGATGAGGAGCAACTAAAAACAAAACCAACACCTGGCAATGACTGATGAGACCAAAACACCAAACTGAACTCTGAAAATAAACAGAAGTTGAACACGGCATTGTGAGTCCATTGTGAGTCCATTGTGAGACATTTGACTTGCCCGGCATGCAACAAGAAAATAAATATGTTTTTTTTAAATGTATTATTTTTACAGGTGAAGTGCCCACACAAGAATCTGGAAGGTTTTCCACGCCTACATTTCACTCCTGTGACAAAGTAAATGTTTGCTATAGCCATTTCTACGTATCCGGCATTGAGTTGGAATGGAGAGTGAATATAGCCAATTTAAAATTATTGCCAATGATTGGCATTGTGTGCCATATTGTCCAATAGTGTAAACTGTCAATTATTGTATAAAGCACCTTTTTTTTCATTTTTTGTTTACTATTTTTTAAACGACCGCCATTTTATCTGATACAATTTATTTTGTGCACAAAATGTTTATTACAAAAATCATGCATTTTAATTAACAAAATTAACAATTTGCAGTAATTCATATCCAGAAAAATTCGGAAAATCAGCAGCGCACTCTTTTATCACTTAACAACAAAAGCGCTTTAGTCATAAACCTAATATTTTTGTTTCTAAATTTTCAGTAGATTCCCACAAAAGCAAATGGCTTACTTGCGAACATTTTACTTGGCTACTTCTGCAGTAGTTGCAGGATATTTTGCGAACAAATATTTTTCCTGTCGCGATTGCAAAAAGCAAGATCTGCATTGCGAGCTACAGTGTCCACTATGTCCACTCAAGCCTGCTACACCCAAATGGGGAGCCATGACCACATTCAAAGTGAATGCTCAAACTAATAATCCGCTTGAATGTAAATTACTTGATGATTCCACTGCTAAGAAATTTGAAACATCTGAAAACGACGAAAATGGTGAAAAATACAACACAGAGAAGCCAAATTCGGATGCTGGGGATGGTGAACCTGAAGTTGAAGAAGGTACTCAAATACTCAGAGTTGGTTGTGAACTTGGATTGTGCGCAGATTGCACATTTCCAACCCGAGTTATTGTCACGCATGGATGTGATTGGCTTGTGTATTGTGATAGTAAGACCAGAACACCATTCTGGGTTGTGGAGACCATATCAAGCTGCAACGTGCAACATGTTGAACATCGACATTGCGAAGCGTTTAGAATGTCCTTTAGAACTCCGGTGGGATTTCGATATGGACATTCTGATAATTGCAAAAATCTTGATGTAGATCACATAACCGCTCCGATAGTTCGGTGGGTTGATGCAGTACAAGCCGATGCAGAAACAGCCGATAAAGAAAAAGCCGATACAGAAAAGGCAGATGTAGAAAAAGTTGATGCAGAAATAGCCGTCAAAGAAAAAGCAGGTGAAGAAAAAGCCAGTGTAGGAAAAGCAGGTGAAGAAAAAGCCAGTGTAGGAAAAGCCAGTGGAGGAAAATCCAGTGGAGGAAAAGCCAGTGGAGGAAAAACCGGCAGGAAAAAACCGATGGAAAAAAGGTGGATGGAAGAAAAGCCAATAAAGAAAAAGCTGATGCAGAAAAAGCCGATGCAGAAAAAACCGATGCAGAAAAAGCGGATGCAGAAAAAGCCGAAGCAGAAAAAGCCAATGCAGAGAAAGCAGAAGCAGAGAAAGCAGAAGCAGAGAAAGCAGAAGCAGAGAAAGCAGAAGCAGAGAAAGCAGAAGCAGAAAAAGTCGCTGCTTGTGTACCGAAAAAGGTCATTCTATAACCAGTAAATTTAAATGAAAAAATAAAAAACTTGTAGAGTTCTGGCATACATAATTAATCACCTAAAAAACTTTCCCAATGTTCAATTTAGAGATTTAGAAAATGAATAATGTTCTCTTGAGCAGTGCAGAAAACCTGAGAGGCAGCTTTGTAATATGTTAATTTTTTTCCTAGCTGATCTCAGCTAATGAAATTAATTGTCATTAAATCAACATTGGCATAAAACTACACCATGTTTATTTTAGCTTTTTGTCTTGCAGTTAATATGTGATTGCTGCCAATATTCAAGCGTCTGGCCAGTTTTTCATCAATATGTTAGATTTCTAACATCATTTTATGAAAAAGTACAAGTGTGCTCAGGGCTTTTGTACCTACAAACAGAGTAAGAAAAAATTTTCAAAAAATTTCTAAACATTAATTATTTGCTGTTCTTTTTATATAGAAAAACTCAAGATGGTAGTTGCAAAGGTTTGTCTGAAGAAGAACTGATTCCAAGCCATTTTTTTAAAGCCATATTGTGCAGAAATCCTGATGGGTCTTACCGATTTGAATGCTACAAAATCCCCAATGAACCTATTTGTGATGAATGTATCAATTTGGCGGACTATCTCGTTTCAAGAGCTGATCTGGAAAATGATGCAGGGTTTTGTTTATTTCCACATGTACCAATTTACTGCATGAAACAGGCAAACACCCATCCAGATTTCCATTGGTACTGATTTATTCCTGCTTCCACTAAAATGTATATAAATTGCTTATGTTCTATATAATATAATTGTATTTCTTTCTTGGTTACACTTGTCCATTAAAATCTAATTTACATAATATATATAATTTTTATTTTCCACCGAGAAAACCCCAAGGCTTACTACGTACTAAAAACTACCATAAAAAATCAAACATTACCAAAACACACCAAAAAGCACCTAAAAACAACAGGTTAAATCAAAAACTAAAAAAAACACATCCAAAACGACCAAAAAACACCACAAAACCATCAAAAACACCAGGAAATAAAATAAAAACACCAAAAAACACCAAAAAACATAAAAAAACACCAAAAAAACGACCAAAAAAATGTCTAAAATTAACCAATCTCCCTAATTAATCAATCAAAGCATCCAGTTTCATCAAAGACTGAATCAAAGTCTGGATTCATTCATTTTTATCAGTGCCCTCTTTTGACATCTTACAACATTTCCTCGGAGCTCTATAACAGACATTGTTTTATCTATTTTAGTCGAAATTTTCAGTATATTCCATTTTTTAGGATTAAAAATGAATTATTTACGGCCATTATACTTTATCTTAAGTCTGGCGATTGGTGGATGTTTATGTGAATCTGTAAGTCATAAAACCACCAATGCAATTGTTAAAAATCACTTCCCAAGCGATCATGCAACCACAATACTGGATGGACACTGTTACAATCCTCCAGTAGAGACATGGTGGAATAAAATCATGACAGTCAATGCCCAACCTAATGCAAGATGCAGCCAACATGGCTACGCAGTTAGCCAAGTTGAAGAAGAGAAAAAGCCTCGAAAACCCGATAAAAAAGTACCTCAAAACCCAGATAAAAAAGTACCTCGAGACCCAGATAAAAAAGTACCTCGAGACCCAGATAAAAAAGTACCTCGAGACCCAGATAAAAAAATACCTCAAGACCCAGATAAAAAAGATAGCGATCCGGATGATAATATGCCTCAAGAGTGCGATGAAGATGAAGATGAAGATGAAGAACATGACAACGAAGATTATGATTTTGATGACGACGATGATGAGGATGAAAGTGATGAACACGATGATGATGATAAACATGTAGAAGCTACTCGTGTATTCGCTCGTCTTGTAAAAAGTGAATTTTCTCAATTTTTCCCGGAGTTTGCTTATGGTTACCCCGACAAAGCCATTTCTACCAGAAGTTTTGTGACTTATAAAGATTATGTTACGCATGTTGATAGTCGGACAAGGACACCAGCGTGGACTGTACAGCGCATTACAAGAGAAAATTGGGGAAAGGTTGAACATGCACATTGTGAGACGTTTACAATTGAGCATGAAATGCCGCCAAACTTCAGATTTAGGCGTCAAGATAATGACAAAAGAGTGGCAATAAGAAGAATATTAACACACAGACTGTACAAGAAAGATGGACAGGTAATAAATTTTTTTATTATATAAATGATGATTAAAATTGCGATTGGGTTTCACTCCTCAACTGTCTTGGGGATAAAACAGTGGAGGTTGGAGGCCCAAGTCACTTAAAAAAGAAGAAAGGCACAGACGCAATATTGTATGCCTTTATAGTACGATGTCTAGGGGTCGCATCTCATCACCTCTCACTTCCGTGCTTACCAGCCGGTGCCATGCCAGACCCATAGAACTCAGCCCTTTGACCGCGTGGTCGGAATATGCTGTTTTTAGGAGCAGCCACTACATCCACCCATGGAGGCAAGGCCAAGTAAACTGGGACATCATGCTTCATTGGGACAAGCAAGGAGGCTGGGAGCTGTGGCCAAGACAGGTGTGTCTTGGTTGCTAGCTCAATACCAACTGGCTGTCCCTTGTGTCCCTTGGCCTCTCCTACTCCCCTAATTCCCCTGGTGACTGCTAGGTTACTTCCGGGAATTATCCCATCCTTGCTGCCATCTAGTGGTGGATGGGATTCGGGCCATAGAGTAATGGTGATCAATGGTGATCAATGGCGATACCATAACCTGATATGGTAATCCGTCACCAAATATTGAATTTTATTTTTCTAGATGATATGCAACAGTTGTGCTCATTCACGAATCTGGAAAGTTTTTCACGCCTATATTTCACTCCTGTTACAAATGTATAACCAAGTGCAAGTTTGTTCGGGTCAAGTATATTTAAATGAGTGAGTTAATTCCTTTGTTACAATTATTTGACATGACTAATTTAGTTTTATTATGCTTAAAGTGGAAATGCTGATTTGCCAAGTCATTATTTCAAAGTGATATGCTGTAAAAATTCGGATGGAGCAACTTATCGATTTGAATGTTACAAAATTGGAAATGAAGATATGGTTGGTGGAATTCCAGAACTGAAAAATTTTCTAGTGTCAAGGATGGAATTAGAAGAGTGTACGGGGTTTAAGATATTTGATCACGTCAGGGAGGATAGAATTAAGCAGCAAGAAACTCATTCGATGTTTCAACGGCATTAAATCTTGTTATATACTGGCCTATTCTGTCAATTCTAACGTAGTTTTAAGCAGAAACACCATTTGCTGCAATTATTTTTTAAACAAATACATACAGTACATAATTAACAGTACCAATCATCAAGAACAATCAAAGAAAATCCACAAAAACAAAACAAAATCAAAAAAAATCAAAAAAAATCAAAAAAAATCAAGAAAATACAAACCAAAATCATAACCAAAATCATGAAAACTAATAAAAAAAAATCAACTGCAGTATAATTCAAATATTGGCCTCTTTCTGGATTAGCCAATCAAAAGCCGAATTCTCCCATTGGCAAAGCCCTCTTTTGCCATTAATGACATTTCAAAAGTCACCATAGAGAACATTGTTGCATTAAAAAATCTGTTTCAATTCAAATTTTCAGTACATTCCAATTCTTCAGAATGAATAATTTACGGCCCCTATATTTTGCCCTAAGTCTGGCCATTGGTGGATATTTATGTGAATCTAATACTCATAAAAACGCCCATGCACAGCTTAAAATCAACTCTCCAAAAGATCATGTAAGTGCAACTGCAATGCTCAATGGACCCTTTTACAAGCCTAATCCAGACAAACTGTGGAATAAATTTATGACTGTAAATGCCCACCCTAATGAAACCGGCAAAGGAAATATCATCCAACATGGCAATGCTGATGAAGATGATGATGATGATGATGACGATTTTGATGATGACGACGATTTTGATGATGATGAAAACGATGACGACGATGATGATGATAATGATGATGATAATGAAAATAATGAGGATGATGATGAAGTACATCCTGATCCCGATGATGATATGAGCAATGAAACAGAACATGACAATCATATAGAAGTGACTCATGTACTACCTCAAGTACCTCAAGTAAATGGAGCTGCCAACAAAGATTTTCCAGACTTCGCTCAAATGTTCCCAGATGAAATCGTTTCAACCAGAAATATTGTAAAGAATAAAGATTTTCTTGTGTATATTGATAGTTGCACAAGAACTCCAGTTTGGTCTATAGAAGGCATTACAAAAAAAATTATGCAAAAGTTGAACATCGGCACTGCGAAGATATTTCATTGGGCTGTATGGTGCCACCAGGATTCAGTTTTAGGCGTCGAGATAATGTGGCAAGAGTGGTAGTAACAAAAATATTTGCAAATAAACTTTATGAGAGTCGTGGAAAGGTAAATGTAATCTTGTACCGTATTCCCTCGGAAAGAACGGAATGCCGGAAAAACCGAGTTTGACCAGATTTTGAAAATCAGACATCTAGTCATTTTTACGGCATGCCGTAAAAATCGAATCGATGCTATAAAACGTATACTCACTTTATCTGGCATGCTGAAAAATTCGAATTTTCCGGCACCCTGGTCGGATTTACTGTTAACCGGCATGCCGTTCTTTCTGAGAAAATACGGTAATAAATGTAATCTTCTAGATGGAATGTCATTGCTGCCTTCATGTCAAGTTCTGGAAGGTTTTCCACCAATACATTTCATTCTTATTACTAATGTATGATGAAGTAAAGGTTTGTTCTGGTCGCTTGCACTTAAACAAGTAAGTTTTCTTGTTTGTTCTATTATTTTTCTTCAGTATTATGACTAAATTTTGTTTGTATAGTTGCGATCCTGATTTGTCAACTCATAATTTCAAGGTGATTTGCTGTAAAAATCGGGATGCGCCAACTTATCGATTAGAATGTTACAAAATTGTGAAGAAAGACATGTATGATACACCAGTGTTGAGAAATTTTCTTACATCGAGAAAAGAATTAGAAGCACTCAGTGGAATTAAGATTTTTGAGAAAGTCAGAGATAATTTCATTAGCCAGCGAGAAACGCACCCTCACTTCCAGAACCATTAAATCTGCATATTGTTGAATTTATTCCTTAAATGTTTGCAAATTCTTTTTGCACTATAATAAAATAAAAGATATTTGCAATATTTTTCTTTCAATGTTTGCAATGCCCTCTGCTGACATTATTTACATTTTCCCTAATAGCGTCATAAATAAGGGACATTGTTGTATTAAAATATGTTTCACTCAAAATTTTAAGTGATATTGCATTTCTTCAGATCAAATACATTGCAAATGAATAATTTACGGCCCTTTTATTTTGCTCTGAGTATTGCTGTTAGTGGATATTTATATGAATCAGTTAATCATAAAAAGACCAAAGCAGATATTTTCAAAATTAAATACCCAAAGGATCATGTAAGTGCAACTACAAAGCTGGATGAACATTTTAACAAGCCTCATGTAGGCACATGCTGGTGGAATAAATTCGGGACAGTTAATGCCCATTCTTGTGGAAATATCCAACATGGCTATGCAGGTTACCAAGCAGGCAGTGAGCAAGTCATGCAAGTTTCCAATAATAATGATGATGATGATGATGATGATGATGATGATGATGATGATGATGATGATGATGATGAAGTTGAGGATGAAGTTGAAGATGATAATGAAGATGATGATGATGATGAAGATGATGATGATGATGATGATGATGAAGAAGATGATGATGATGATGATGATAATGAAGATGATAGTAGTGAAGATGGTGATGATGATGAAATGATGAAGAAGATATCTTTGGCGAACAACACATTTATGGCAAGCATATAGAAGTAACTTATGTACTACCTCGAACTTCAGTCAATGGACGTGTTGGCGTAGATTTACCCGGCTTTGCTCACAACTTTCCCCATGAAACCATTACTAGAAATGTTGTGCTAAATAAGGATAAGGATTATGTTGTATTCGTTGATAGTCGGACGAGAACTCCAGTCTGGGCTATACAACAAATTACAAACGAAAATTGGATGGATTCTGAACATCAGCATTGTGAGTCCATTGAAGTTAAGTGTTTACTGCCGCCGGGATTCAATTTGAGGCAAGAAGAAAATGACCAAAGAGCGATAATCCAAAAATTGTTATTACCGAAAATTTATAAGGATAAGGATACTGGAGAGGTAACACAGAGTTTGTGGTAAGTACTCTTCCCTTATGATTATAACTTTTTTATAGTTTTTTATAGTAGTGTTACACAAAAGGAAAAAAAGTCCAGTTTGTAGTGCACAGTTTCGAAAAGCGAATACCAAAAACTGGAAATGAACTTAATATTTTTTCTGTTAACACTATTTACTAGTATGACCAT
>AFFK01019221.1:0-15880 GCA_000239455.1 Strigamia maritima
ATTCGATGGAGTCAATCAGAATGTGCCCATTGACTTCATGAGATAAAAGTATGTCAGATAACTCAGTTAAAACTTCCTTTTTATCTACTGTCAGAAACATTGACTCAACATAAAGGATAGTTATAACATCATTGTTATCTAATTCAATACTTTTGGCTGTTTCAACCCACTCTTTAGTAGTTTTAAAAGAGGACTCATAAGATGGGAGAAAGCTGCGAATAATACGTGCAAGCCACCAACTTAAACCAGCGGTAGTACTTGCACGGGTATTAATAACTGGCCGTACCTTTTCCTCACTGCCCTCTTTATGAATTTTGATGTTGGCATTTAGGACAGAAGTATGTCCAGTTTTTTTTAGGAAAAATAGACTGGTAGACATAACTATCAAATTTGCTAGCATGTTTCCTTACTTTTCTCTGAACTCTATCTTCAAATTTATGAATATTAACTACTCCATAGTCATTGAGCCTTGAATAAATATTAGATTTGAGATGCTCATTGACTTTTTTATGATATTCTTCTTCCTCAATAACTATAAATCTCCCTCCCTTATCTGCTTTAGCTACTGTGATTTTATCTTTTTTAAAAGATTGTTTCATATGATCAATTTCAATTTCTATTGGAGTTTTTTTTGTTTTCCGATTATTCTTATATTTAATTTATTATAATTTCTTATATATATAAAGGTGTGGTTTGTTTGTTAATAAAGTATAGCTGAAGATGTTGCACTGAAGCAACGAAAGGCCTCCTATAATTTATCTGACGTGTCTGTATAATTGTCTTATTTGTTTATATTTATATTCAATTTTAATACATATTGTCATTACACAAATTTTAATCTTAAATTAGGATATGCATTAAACATAGATGTTTTAAATTACAAATAAGTTTTTAAGTATTTTGCTTTTTGATCCACCCATAAAAAAATATGTGACGTCACTATTACTATAAAGTTATCGCCTAGTGGAGGCATATTATTACGACTAATTCCCATTTGTTCGACTGTTAGAAAAATTTCCCTTGCGTCTTATAGCATAGGTAATTGGAAAGAGGAATTTACAGTTTTCAGAAATGCTATAATTAAACAATCATGAAACAATGGGTTCAATTCGTCCGAAACAAGGGTTGTTGCCCTTTCATTCATTCTGCTCATTCGATTTTTCGGAAGCTATTTTTTTTGAACAAGTGTGAATTAGGCATTCGTGTATCTTTTGTTCCTAATTTGGGCATTGTTTTTGATCGTTGCAATACAAGTTATCACATTTTTTTCATTTTTGCATCACATGACTTCATATGAATCATATCACATGTGACTTAATGCCACTTCTAATGTCACTTCTAATGCCAAAATTTTTAGCCGCCTTCAAATTCATTTAGGTATCTTAACTTATTCCACTTTAACTGTCTTAAAGTGAGGCTTTTAACCATATATGAGTATAAAACATCTACTTCAATGTTAATGCATATCTCAATTAAGATTTAAATTTTGAATGATGACAATTGGGATATTTGTTAATCTTTATTATTCCATCTATCATTGGCCTTTCGACTGTTCACCATTCTTCTTCAGTGGTATAATTCTAAATTTATAATTTAGAATTATCATCTTACCAGTGAAGAATACTGGTGAATAGTCGAAAGGCCTATAGTAAATGGAATAATGAAGATTAACAAAAGTGTATCCAAATTGTCATCATACAAAAATTAAATTCAATGAATTTCTACAATAATTTGTTGTGAATGACAATTTGATATGTTAGTTTAAAAATAAAAATAAAATGTAACTACTTCATCTAAAACCGTGTTACTGGTGACCAATAACTGACCATCCAGTGCTTTCGATCATTTGCTGATCTTCCTCAGAGATATATTGCGTCAGTTGGATGACAAATGAGTTGATGATAACATGTTAAATACTCTAGAGTAAATGAATGATAAGATAAAAAAATGATATTTGATGAAATAGTTGCACTTTTTTTAAGCTTAAAACACTGAAAAATTCAAAGAAAAATTGTCCTACTTATATTTTGTTATGGTCAGTTTTGTTAGTCACAGTACATGTGGATTATTTTTACAATGTGTTTAATTTTAGGTTTGGTGTAAGGAGAGCTCAGAGGTGATGAGCAACTGCACTACTGGTGAAGAGATTGAATCTATCAATGACATTGTTGACGTTGACAAAAACAAAAGCAGAAAGGTAGCTTATTACTTACAGACTTTGCGTTTTATAACCAAAAAGAAAAAATAATTAATGGAATACATACTTAAATTTTGGTCACTTGGCATAAAATTTACTCACCTAATTCTTGAATTTCATGTTTTAAGTCCAAAATTTCCAGTTTTGGTTTTTGGTTAGAAAAACTTAATTTCTATTCATTTTGAAATTATAAGTTTGTGCAGACTTACCCTAATTTTACACTGCACTGTGCAATGATGTAAATCATCAACCATTGTGAGAAGATACCTATTTCCCCCACTAGATTCTATTCTTGAGAGACCCCAGACGACCATGTGCAAGAGTGCTAAAGGTCTCGTGCTTTTTATCTTGTCAATTGATTTAAAGGAAGCACGAGTTGATTTTGCTTGTGCACAAACAGCACAAGTTCTGTCCAATTTTGCACTCTGCATATTAAACCCACGGACATCCTGGGAAATGGCTAATTTGGCTAATCCACCAATATTTTGATGGCCAAATCTTGAATGCCATAACTCTCCTGACAAGGGTTTTTGAATTTCTCTAGTTAAAAAATTCCTAATATTAGCTGCTTAAAATTTCTTAAATCTGTTGGCTTCTGCCTTAATTCTGTACTTAATTTTAATTTTAAGCCCTGTCTAGCACCTAATGCCTGTGCTTATGACTTTTGCTGATTTGTTGTGCTATGTACTGATAACTTAGCCGTAGTCATCTCTAACAATTTTCCAACTTTATCAGCTATTAACTCATAATTATCAGGTTTATCCCTAAAAACTATTAATTTACCTTCTTTGATCAATATCTGATATTCCGCTTCATCAATTTTTGCTATTGATAACAAATTCTTACTAAAGTTTGGTGCATAATACACTGAAGGGAGTTTCAAATTTGTTTCAATTCCATGCACTTTCACTTTTAAATTTACTTCACCTACACCTGTTATTTTTGAATTGCCTTCCTTTAATACCAAATTGTCATTAAAGGGTGCCAATGTTGAAAACAATTCTTTTTGATAACAAATGTGATCAGTAGCTCCGGAATCGAAATACCAGGATTGATCAATTTCGGGTTTTACAATATATGAATGTAAAAACTTAATACTACTGCTATTTTGTGCATAAAAGGTAAGTGGGTTTGCTTCTTTCTTGGAAACACCATTTGATCTTGCACTTGGTTGCCAAGGTCCTCTCTGCTGGCGTTGTTGAGGTCGAGTCTGTCCACTATTCGATGTCCCAAGTTGCTGTTTCTTGGGATGTGGACAATCTCTCGCGAAGTGTCCCTGCTCACCGCAATTATAGCATGTTACTTGTTTTTGCTGCGGCTTGAAATTTTGAAATTTCTTCTGCTGTCCCGATGATCCCATCCAAGGTCGTCTGCCTGCTGCAAAGGTCTTTGTACTCGGATCCTCTGCATGAAAACTTGCTTGAGCTTTTATCTTTAATCTGCTGTGCTCGGCGATAAGTTGTTCTCGTACTTTCTGCGGAGTAAAGTCAGCATCTTGCCAATGATATATTTGTTGCACAATATAATCGTATTGTTCTGGCAACATCTCCAAGTACTGGTAGGCTTCCTCAGTTGGAGGAATCTTGATGTCAACATTCTCAAGATCCAAAGCAGCTCTATCCACCCGACTTATAAAAACCGTCATCTCCTCACCGGGCATCAGCTTTAACTGCAGAAACTCTCGTCGAAGCTTTACTTTTCTCGCTCTCGATGAAGGCTGAAAAATAGTCTTTAATGCATCCCAGGCTTCTTTGGCCGCGGAAGCAACTTTTTAACTCAGAAGCAACACAAAGACATATCAAGGCTCGAGCTCTATCAGCTCGTAATGAACGATCACTGATTTCCTTTGCTGTAGCCTTAGTTTCATCCAACTCAGGTTTTTTCTCGTTGACGAAACCAAACAGTCCTTTCTCCGTTAGCAATAGCTTCATGTCGGCTTGCCATTCTGCGTAGTTGTCCGATGTCAACTTTGCATGATTAAACCTCCGGATGAAATAGTCAAAGAGTCTCTGTCCATCATCTTTTTCTAGTTGATGCAACTATTAGGCCTAATGGTCCCGTTCCAAAACAAACAGATGTTGACCATGGCTTGGAATCACGGAAAAAAATAAACAAATAATGGAAAAATGCAGTACTATTTTATCAAAACTGATAGTACTTGCCTTATTTATGCTTGTACTGTGGTGCAGCATAAATGTAATGCAGAAAAACCAACTCTTTGCTTGATTTGTATTTTGAAATTCATAATACTTCAAACTGGTTTCCAAATTAAATTTTAGGATGGCATTGTCCCCAATCCTCTGCTACCATGTTGTAACTCAATTAAATTTAGAGGCAGTCTTCTCAAGATGTGTATTTATTTACTTTCTATTTATTTGAGAGTCAGCCTGTTTGGCAAAGAAGCCAAACATGGCTGGAAGCTTCTTCTCTCAAAGTTTGAGTTTCTATTTTAAGAAAGGTGTGATGCTCATTCTTAGAGAATGAACATTGTTTCTACAATCTTATGATTTCACTTAATTATTAATACAAAGTCATCACTTTATGAAATTGTTACTAACTTTTAAAATCAAATATAAATATTACCATAGCATTAGCAAATGCCTATTAATTTGTATTAAATTAAACATTGATGGAATTTATGGAAACCTGATGTGCTTTCTAATATATGATAAATCTTCATTCAACAATATAAACCTTACTGATTAGTGTTCTCTAAAAACCTAAAAATTAATCTCACGAAGCTGCGCGTAGCGCAGCGAGCGAGATTATTCCTAATGCCTGCTGCGGGATAACCAAACCTTAACTGGATTAATTAAATAAATATGCCGTATGTGTCCAAACAGACAATGGCTAGGCAAACCTAAGTGATAAGTTGAACCAAGTAATGGCTCGGCAAACCTAAGCGATAAACATCATTGTGGGCAGCCAATCAGGAGAGATGATGACTGCTCACCCTAGTCGCTTGTAATAATGCATGCCGATTCGCGGAGGTCCGGAAAACACATTTCCTAGCGTTTCGGACAAAAACTGATTCCAGATTCGAAATCTACACACAAAACTACGTCTGGTGAGTAATTTTTATCCAAATTGGAGAGGTGTCTCTAAAAGACACTTTAGCCTAGAATGGTGTTATGATGTCAATAAACACCATACATAGAACTGAGAAGAGTTAATGAAAATAACTTGGCAGGAGTAACTGTGACTCTCGTTGGGTTGCTTATTGCCTCGCCATCTTAATTGGTGTCATTACTGGCCTGATTCGTACATAACATCTTTTAATAGGGGTTATCCGCTAATTCTCCTGGTTGCTAAACGTGTTGTTATTGTAATTGTGGAGTGCATAGCTGCTCAGTGGTCAGGTTATACAAAAAACGAAGTCGAAATTTTACCAAATAGACCGTCTCGGTCAGTTTAGCGGATTGTACGACCTCCACATAGTTCCTGCTGGGCAACGTTCCTCAATGCAGTTATTTCTGTCGCTGCCCGATTTGTGCGTCGTACCCGTCTCCCGGCAGGGTACTGACCAGTAGTGGTTTGTGGCTGAGCTGCCGGAGTTAAAATGCAGGCAATAACTTTGCCAACTGCGAGAGGGGTGGCTAACTGGACGCTAATTCGCATTCCAGTGGTTTGGACTACCTGGGTAGTTTTTTGTCTGGAGGTTGTCCCTGGCCCTGTTTCTAGACGCTTGAGTGGGGGATGTTGACCTTTAGTGCTGCTCGTGACCTTGAATAACCTTGATTGCACAGTGGAAGCTGATTTGAAATATTTTCTTCAAGTGCTGGAAAATTTCTTTCTATCTCATGCCGATTAAACGCTTGTATCTCGCCAACGCTTCGTCCGATTAATATGCCGCTAACACCATCGTGTTTCTCGTGTTATTTCGCATCTTTTGCGTATATATACGTGGTCCAAATATGCATATACGACTCAGGAACTGGGATGAAAAAACTTGAAAACTTGCAAAGTCCAAAATGGCGCCCCGCTGCAAAAACCGTTGATAACTCAGCGACGGTTAGGCCTAGCCACGTGGAACACACGCCATTTTGTTTGTCTCGGCAAGGGCTATCGAATGGTGTTTGATTCAGCTCTCTATCTTCAAAACTCGCTGAATGGCGAAGCAAATATCGGAACCCCACAAACCTGCTAACTTGAAAAATGCTTATTTTGTGAAAATGAAAACACAGTTTTGTAAAATCAAAATGCACATTAGGTTTATGTTTGTTAGGGCTAAGTTGGCAAGCTCTGGCTAGCCTCTAGTATTTAGAATGTGATTGCCAGAACTTGAAAAACAATACAAACATAAATACAAAGCAAAGTTCAAAACAAAAGTCAGAGCAAAGAGCTCTTGTCAAGCCTTATATACCATGGTGTCACATGACTGGATCATGTGACTGACAAGGCAGTAGACAAGCTAAGGCAAGGCAGTAGATGAGACAGTTTACCTTTGTCACTACTGTCATCTCTTGGCAAGAAAAATAACTAAACTGCAAATGCATTGCCATTACATCTAGATAGGTATGACAATGCATGAAATGTGATCTGAACATTATTATAAACACTGTAATTGTTACAATTAGCACATTTATACATTTGGGGCTTAAAATAGCCAAAGTTTACATACTTTTGAAACATCATAACTTAAGAACTAAAGACAGTCAAAGCCACAGAGTGAGAACTTAAACACATAACACATGCTGTGGATTAGACCGCTGATGTTAACTAACATTAAACAAAGAATTTAAATAGCGAGTCGTTAACAATACATCAACAGGGGATTGAAACTTTGAATAAAAGTTGGGACAAATGGAATCTATGATGAGAGGCTCTCCTCGGGGCACCTCTGAGAAGAGGCAAATAAGTGTTTTCAGGCCTTTTAAGGCTACACAAATTCGACGATAAACGAAAACTCGTCGCTTTTTAAAGTTAGAGATAATATCTAAATGAATTTGAACGCGCCTATTGTATTGGTCCAAAAATCGATTCATTCGTGTTTGATCATTTTACCAACGGTTTGTTTCTGCGATTATGTTCATTTGGGTGACACTGAGAAAAACATATCCTCATCACCAGTTCATTTCTTCGACGTTTGTTTCATCGACTTATATAGAAATGCTAGAACCCATTTTATGAATACGAAAATTAATTGTCAAATACCAAAAACTAATTACCAAACATCAAAAGCCAGAGGTCCAGAGTTGTGTATTGTACCCCCGACAATGGGACAACGCCGCACTATGCCAACCATGCAACTATGCAAATGATGCACAAATTTTATACAAGCCAAACCCCGCTGTACCGATACAACCATTGAAATGTGTGGTATGGTAGTGTTAGTATAACTGGATTGTTATTTACAGCATGGGAAGACGGGGCAACCATCTGATAACACCATCACGCGTAACGAAATAAACATCTGTCCAAGGACGGGATGACTAGTTTTACATATTATCTTATATAGCAAAATAAAAGATTCATGTGACAATTGGAATTCAATTGTTACATGTTTGCAATTTTTGTAAACATTTTAATTGCTTGCTAATTTCACAATAATAAATTCTAAAACAACCATGACAATGTAATATGTGTCACTTTTTAAAATCTTTTAGTGTAATGACAATATGGATATACTATACTCTATTTATCATTTCATGCGCAAAACTCCTATTGGTTAATAACCTATATTGTACTGAAAGTATATATTGTGGTATCTTCTTTTAATCCTCTAGTCGAGCCGAATCTAAAAGTCATTGTTTAGTATCCAAAAAATGTGCGCAACAATACAAAAACCCAAATGTAAATAAATTTTTTAAAATATTTTAGAAGCATTTTTATTTGTTAACAATCACACGCTCATTTTTGGACTACAAAGCAATGATTTTTAAACTCAGCTCAAGTAGAGGATTAAAATAAAATGCCACAATAATATATACTTTCAGTACAATATAGGTCATTAACCAATGAGAGTTTTGCGCACGAAATGATAAATAGAGTATAGTTTAATCTTTCATTATTCTATCTACCATAGGCCTTTTGACTGTCCACCAGTCTTCTTCAGTGGTTTATGATAATTCTACATTTCATCCTTTAACAGGATGTCCCACCTAAGGATGTTAAGTCAAATTTTTTCTCAACCTGTCCATCTTAGAAAAAATCTGTTGACGTAGTCAAATAGTAATGTTTGATTCCCACTTGACAGAAACAAAGCAGAAAAAGTAGATTTCTGCCCAATTTTCTGAAAATTGAGCAGAAATCTAACTTTTTCTGTTTCTGCCCACTATTTTCTGCCTAATTAAAGGGATTAGGATAATCGAAATCTTAAAATTGGGCAGAAATCTATCTTTTTCTGCTCTGTTTCTGCCAAGTGGGAATCAAGCATTAAGTGGGTATGGCAAAATTAATGGTGACATAAAATATGATCTTTGACCTCTAGAAGTGACCCATTGCTTTCTTAACTTTTTAACCATTTGAGTTAGTGCCAAATACTCAATTACAAAGTTGTAGAGCATGGTCTAATTAGTCTAAAAACATAATTTAATAAAAACATTTTTCTATGAAAATTATGAGAAAATTCAGGTGCAGATAAAAAAATTGGTTTAATCCAAAATAACATCTTTTTGCTTTAAGACATCACATATCATAAAGAAAGAAGCTGTTTTAAACTAACCAAAACTATTTTTCAGTTATTTGATTTTAGGTAAATTTTTTTTGCACGTTTTCTGCCTGAAATTGTGCAAATTTTCTCAAAAACTATTCGACTACGTCAACAGATTTTTTCTAAGATGGACAGGTTGAGAGAAAATTCGACTTAACACCCTTAAATAGGACACCCTGTATACTCTATACATTGTTGTGAACGTCTTAAAAACGTTCTTCTAAACACAACAATGCCAAAAACGTTTTTGCATCATTCTAGACAATTCCAGTCTGAACCATGCATATCATATTTTTCCTTCTAGTTGAGATGTGTCCTAAATTTAGTTTGTTATTGTTAATTGTGTTGAATGTTGAGCATGAAATTGGTGTTGGAGCAGAGGAAAAATACAAGAGTTGTTGTATCATCACAGGCAAAAGCGCCAGTGAATAAAACTTTATTTAACCTAAAAATAACTAAGGAAAAACTACAGTAGTCTAGAATGACCAACTGACTAAAAACTTAAAGTATACAAACATACAGTATCTTACTGGTAACATATATGAATTCAAACATAATAATAATATATATTAATAAATAGAACAAATTCAAATGAAACATAAACATATTAACAAATTCCCCCGTTTGAATTTATTTCTCTAATAAAACAAACAATCAATTATACATATCTAAGTATTTACATAGTTCTGTTATTTTCTCTCTATTTACAGGTTTAGTTAATATATCAGCTAAGTTTCTTTTGGTATAGATATATTTTAAACTAAATAAATCACTTTTGTAATGCTCTCTAACAAACTGTAATTTGACATCGATATACTTAGTTTTGGAGTTCTCAACATCGTTACGTATAAAATGCATACCGGCTTGTTTATCACAATTTACAACTATCTTTCCAAAATCTAAATTTCGAACATTACGTATCTCATCTAAACAACGCTTAAACCAGATAACCTCTTTAACTAACTCTGACAACGCTATAAGCTCTGCTTCCATAGCGCTGATAGTTACTAAACTTTGTTTTGTTGTCCACCAAAGAATCAAATTTTCACCAATTGTGATTAAATAACCCGTTACGGACTTTCTATCCGGTATAGTCGTCGCCCAGCTTGCGTCTACATCTCAATTAACTTTCAAATTAGAATTCCCACTCAAATGGATACACTTATCCTTCGTACTCACAACGTAATTCCATAAATGCATTATACAGTTCCAATGTACAAGCTTCAGTTTTGTGTTGTAGCGCGCTAGAATTCCGATCGCAATTGAAATATCAGGCCTAGTGTACCTTGATATAAATAACAATATGCCAACCATCGTTCGATATGGATATTGGCTCGCATCCAAAACATCACCCTCAAGATTCAATTCAGCTAGATCAAAACCAACCTTAAATGATTCGGCAACCTTCTTGAAAACATAATTACTAAATCTCTTAGATAATTCCACAACATAAGAAGTTTGGCTGAATCTAATACCCTCTTCCTCTCGAATGATGTCAATTCCCAAAAACCGTTTTGTTTTACCTAAGTCCACACATTTGAAAGACTTGTTCAATAAAGTAATAACATGTAACTTAATTTTATCATTCTTGGCAAAAATAAGAATATCATCGACATAAAATAAAATAATGGCATCCCATTTGAATCTGTATACACATTGAGTGGAAGTAAATTTTACAAAACCTAAATTGATTATCTCATCATTTAGTTTTAAATACCACTGTCTACCCGCCTGCTTTAAACCATATAAATATTTGGTCAACTTCCAAACTTTGGATTTTCCAAAGCCCAAAATATCAGGAATGGACATGTAAATATCTTCAGGCAGATCACCCTATAGAAAAGCACATTTAACATCTAAATGTGCATCGACCCACTTAAGAAATAATACTAGAATAACAAAGAACAACCTAACAATGATAAAATTGACGACAGGGTTGTACCTCGGTAAACTCTGTACCATAGTTTTGTAAGAAACCTCTTGCAACAAGTCGTGCGCGATGACGCCATCGCGCACGACCTTGCCTTCAGTATTCTTCTTACGAACAAAGACCCATTTATGATCTAGTACCTTCATTTGTGGCGTCCTTTCAACTTCTTTGAAAACATTTCTCTCTCTGAGAGTCTCAACTTTGTCACCCATAGCTGTTTCCCAATCAGACTTATTAGGAGAAGCTAAGGCCTCCGAATACGTAAATGGGTTTGCCAAATTCATGTTGGAACATTCCAAACCCTCAAAATATACAGCTAAATCAACTAAATTTGATACGGATGTTGACGACACGTGTGATTCATCAGGTGAATCGGCATCAGGAGAATCCGTCGTCCCTCCGTCGCTAACATTCCGTATGTCCCATGGACTCATATAAGAATTATTATACTTGAAGGAATCCTTAACACCTTCCCTCGAGTAATCAATCTTTTTATCTTCACAATATTTCATAACTGATTTAGCTGAATGAAATTTCTGGGGTTGGTATGATAAGGTCGCATCATAACGGTTAGGATGCTGTCCCGTAGTTGGACGCTGTTTAACCACTCTATCCCAATTACCCAGTGACCTTGACTGTCCCTCATCCTTAACAACCACCTTTGGGATTGATGAAGTTGGGATAGGTAAAGTTACTTTGGGATTAGGACTTGGATTAACAGATTTCCCCCGGTTCCCATTATCATCCGGTCCAAAACTAACAGAATGCTTCGTTGCATCAGCATACAAAGACTCAATGAATCTTACATCCTGAGTATTATACACCTTATCTTCTTCAGGATCGTATATCCTATAGCCCTTGGTGTTCCATGAATAACCAATCAAAATACATTCCTTCGATACAGGACCCAACTTGCTGTCTCGTTGAGTCTTAGGCAATAACCGATAACACTTAGAACCTATCACTCGAAAATAGTGTGTGTTGGGCTTACGATTGAATACCCGCTCATAAGGTGTTTGACCTTCTAATAATTTCTGACTCAAACGATTCTTAACATGTATATAGGCCATAAGTACTTCTGCCCACCACATACGATCCATATTATCATCTACAATAGTGGTCCTCAAAGCCTCAATGGCTGATCGATTAAAACGCTCGGCCACACCATTCATATGTGGTGAATATATATTCGTGACCTTGTGTTTGATATTATGGGTTTTGCAAATCTGCTTCAATTTATTGTTACAATATTGTTGTTTAATCCTGGAAAACTGTTGGTGCAGAACAATAAGAGAGTCAGTTGACTTCTCACAGGCAAACCGGCAAGTGAGTATATTTTATTTAAAATCGAAAAATAGTCATGCTGCAACTAAGGAAACTCAGGAGGGCCAACATACAAATAAACACAATTATTCCAAATGTACAGTAGCTCACTGAACACATGTATCTATATTACACAATATCAATAAAGAACTTATACAATAATGAATACAAAATAAATTCAAATATAAATTCAGAATATCGCAACAAATTCTTCCATTTGGATTTATTCCTTCTGAAAAATAAAACAATCAATTGTATGTATCAAGGTATTTACACAGTTCCGTAATCTTTTCCTTATTCACACGTTTCGTTAACATATCTGCTAAGTTCTTTTTCGTATAGATATACTGCAAATTAAATAAATTGTTCTTGTAATGTTCTCTGACGAATTGTAGCTTTACGTCTATATATTTAGTTTTGAAATTCTCCACATCATTTCGGATAAAGTGCATACCAGCCTGGTTGTCACAATTCACTATTATCTTTTCAAAAACTAAACCATGAACATTACCAACTTCGCCTAAACAACGCCTAAACCAAATTATTTCTTTGACTAACTCAGACAACGCTATCAGTTCAGCCTCCATAGCGCTCATTGTAACTAAGCCTTGCTTTGTTGTTCGCCAAAGAATTAAGTTATTCCCAATTGTTATTAAGTATCCCGTTACTGACTTCCTGTCTGGTATTGTAGTCGCCCAACTGGCGTCTACATAGCAATTAACCTTTAGATTTGACTGATTACTAAAATGTATACACTTGTCTTTAGTGCTAACAACATAACTCCAGAGATACATCATGCAATTCCAATGCACAAGCTTTGGTTTTGCATTGTACCGCGCCAATATGTTAATCGCTACACATATGTCAGGTCTTGTATACCTGGCTATAAACAATAGTATGCCAACCATAGTCCGGTATGGATACAGACTTGCATCCAAAATGTCACCATCAAGATTTAATTCATTCAGATCGAAACCCACTTTAAATGGCTCTGTAGCCTTCTTAAGCACCACATTATTTAATCGTTTCGAAATCTCTTCAATATATGAGGTTTGACTGAACTTCATCCCTTGTTTTTCTCTAAGGATGACGATACCTAAGAATCTTTTTGTTTTTCCCAAATCTATGCATTTGAATGACTTATTCAATAAACTGATTACATGTGACTTGGTCTTCTCATTCTTAGCGAAAATAATAATATCGTCGACATAAAACAAAATAATAGCATCCCAATTAAGTCTGTACACACATTGAGTTGAAGTAAACTTAATAAAACCCAAATTAACAATTTCTTCACTCAGTTTTATATACCATTGTCTACCCGCTTGTTTTAACCCATACAAAGACTTTGTTAATTTCCAGACTTTGTTCCTTCCCGCATGTAAAATATCAGGAATAGACATGTAAATGTCCTCGGGCAGATCCCCATATAGATAGGCACACTTGACATCAGATGTGTGTCAACCCATTGCAAAAATAAAACTAGGATCACAAATAACAACCTTACGATAATAAAATTCAAAACTGGGTTGTACACTTCTGTAAACTTCGTCCCATAATTCTGCAAGAATCCCCTCGCCACTAGTTGTGCTCGATGGCGTATGACTTTGCCCTCGGAATTCCTCTTGCGAACGAAGACCCATTTATGGTCTAACACCTTCATTTGGGACGTACGAGCTATTTCTTTCTCTGAGAGTCTCAATTTCGTCGTCCATAGCTATTTCCCAATCTGACTTGTCAGGAGAAGCTATGGCCTCAGAATAAGTAAGTGGGTTTGCTAGATCCATATTAGAACATCCAAACCCTCGAAATACACAGTTAAATCGACCAAATTAGTTGTGGATGTTGACGGCAAATTCGATTCATCTGGAGAATCAAGATCTGGAGAATCCTCAGCTGACCCCCGTCGCCAACATCTTGAATATCCCACATACCCACATATGGATTCGTGTATTGGAAAGATTTCTTAACGCTTTTGGTCGAATAATCGATATCATTATCGTCACAATATTTCATTACAGCTTTTGCTGAACGAAACCTCTGACTTTGGTATGACAGAGTTGCATCATAACGATTTGGGTATTTGCCCGTTGCGGGTCTTTGTTTGACTGCCCGCTCCCAAGTATCCCCTGATATGGCTTGTCTCTTATGCTCGGCTTTGGCAATTGGCAATGTTGGGATCACATTGGGCGTTCGAATGGGCGGATTAACAATCTTCTTTCCCCGGTCCCCATTATCGTCAGATTCAAAACTAATTGAATGCTTTGTAGCATTTGCATAAGAAGTTTCTATAAACTTTACATCTTGAGTATTATAGATTTTATCATCGTCAGGATCGTATACCCTATACCCCTTGGTGTTCCAAGAATACCCAACTAAGATGCATTCCTTGGATACGGGCCCCAATTTACTGTCACGTTGTGGCTTGGGTAACAATCTATAACCTCTTGAACCGATAACACAAAAATAGTGTATATTGGGCTTGCGATCAAACAACCTGTACGTATTGGACCTTCCTCAGGCAGTGGTCAACTGCGGTGGAAGCTCGCAGCTGGCCAAAATGGTGAAAAGATGAAAATTGGCACTTCGGGATTTCGACGCAAAATCAATATCAGTCCGGCGGGAGCCATGTTATCCTATACTGGTTTGGTGAAGATTCTGGGTGTAAACAGCAAGGAAAATAGGAGACACATCTGTTTGGTCTCACCGCAAAAAGCAAGTTGAAAAAATTTTTTTTAAAATCTATATTTAGCCCGCGTGAACTACGGAGGCTTACAATCAACATTCATATATACAGTTCATAAAATAAGAAGTAAGGAAAACATAAAGACAATAATAATAAGTTACATATGAATAAATACGAGACAATTAAATGAGCAAACAACAACAAGTTCCCCCGCTCGAATTATTCATTAACCCCTCCAATCCATAAACATCTAAATATTTGCATAGATCTGCAATCTTCTGCATATTAACCCTCTTTGTTAAAATGTCTGCCAAATTCTTCTTGGTATTTATGTATTGCAGATTAAACAACTTTGATTCATAACTTTCCTTAACAAACTGTATTTTCACATCAATATACTTTGTTTTCGAGTTTTCCACGTCGTTCTTAACAAAATGCATTCCGGCCCTATTGTCACAATACACGACAAAATTACCAAACTCCAAACCTTGAATTTTACCAACTTCATTAAGACAACGTTTAAACCATATCATTTCCTTTACCAATTCAGACAATGCTATTAATTCGGCTTCCATGGCGCTCATGGTTACCAAACTCTGCTTGGTACATCTCCAGATGATAGGACTCTTCCCAATGCAGATCAAATATCCGGTTATAGATTTCCTATCTTTAACTGAAGTCGCCCAACTAGCGTCTACATAACAGTCTACATCAAGATTCAATAATTTACCTAAATGAATACTCTTTTCTTTAGTACTCACAACATAATTCCACAAATTCAAAATACATGACCAATGAATTAACTTAGGTGCCGAATTATATCTAGCTAAAATATTAATGGCCACGCAGATATCTGGTCTAGTATATCTGGATATGAACATTAAAATACCCACTAAAGTTCTGTATGGATATTCGTTGGCGTCCAATACATCGCCCTCACAATTCAGGTCATTGAGGTCCATGCCCACCTTAAAAGGCTCTTTAACGTTTTTAAAACCAAAACTCTTAAAACGTTCAAACAATCCCTCAATGTATGACTTCTGACTAAATCTGATTCCCCCGGACTCACGTATGATATCGATCCCAAGGAAT
>AFFK01019222.1:0-23868 GCA_000239455.1 Strigamia maritima
AGTGTCATGTGTATTTATATTTAAAGTGTATTGCATTTCCCTGTGGCGCCTATGTTTATTGTTGTATGAAGTTACAACATGTTAGGTAAATATGAGATAAACATGGGGCCAATATATCTTCCTGCCCGTACATGTATGGAACTTGTACGTTGAGTTTTGGCCGCCAACTTCGAGGTACTTCCTTTTGTCGCGGTGGCCCGACGGCATCAGGGGCGACAGCGACGGCCACCGATCGACGGTGGTACCGCGATAAGACGCGACATTGGACCGGGGCTGCGGTGAGTAACTCTCTTGTTTATTTCCCATTTTCTGGCCCTGGGCCCTTAATGAAGAAATAACGCATGGTGTAATATGCGGAATGTGGGTTAAACCACTTAGGTCGCCACGTGGCTGTGGCTTGACCATTTACACCTCTTTTTCTTCCCCTAATGTTTTATTTCAGTTGTGTTGATTGTATTATACTTTCCTGTATAGATACAATCAATATATCCTGTTCCTTTTGGTTGTGACAGACTTTAAGTCGACCATATCCCTCAGGATCGCCAGGATATCACCATTGTGTTAAGCCTAAGCACATGGAACCAAATAGGCCTAAGTTATGCAAATCGATCTCATTTGCATATCTTAGTATTTTATGTAATTGTAAGTGTAAATAAATTCAATGAATAAATCAAAACTATATTTGCATAATTTATTCTCGGCAATTTTTGTGGTTTTGTCGTGTTTATGCATTGTTGGATCGGCCGACATTATAACAATGTCGACCCCGATTCCACACTGTCACAACTATAATAATAATTGGTTTTTCATGTTTGATAAATAATTAATAAATAATAATAAATAATAAATAATAATAAATAATTGTTATTGTTGTTGGTAAAATGCTAATTCAATTTGGGGAATGAATTATTTTTAAAAGTGTATCGTAGCAACAGAAGTACATAAATGAAGGACTTAAGTTATTTTGTAAGATTGGTGATTTTTTTGAAAGAGTATACAATAACTGACTCTGCGAGTTGAAATAGGCCAGGGATGCTCAACCCTAAAAAAAGGCCCAAATTGCCACCAACATTGCTGATGAAAGATATGAAACTGTAGTTATACTGTTCTTCAATTTCTTCAATCACATCATCATCAAAGTAGAACGTTAATGACATTACAAAATCCATGCGGGTCGGTATCTTTATCCACTTTTGATCGGTTGGGTTAGTCTGAATCATTTTGAGGTGATCAGTGTAGATCATTTTGTCACATATTTTCGGGCACTTGCATTGTTCCAAATAATTAAAAGAAACGCTCAAAAGACGTAATTGGTTGTACGCAACGAGTGCTTCTTCTTCATTAGCGCATAAAGGCAACTCCGAAAGTGAAGTCGAGGGCAATCTGTTGTTTCAGATCGACAATTAGACTCGAGTGAAATATGTCGCTGTTTCTTATTTACCTGCATCGAATGATGTTTTTCAGGGAGTTTTCGAAGCAGTTTTTCTCGCATTCGTTTACAACTTGATATGTATCGCACGGGGTCTTGGTTTGATTCAAAATCTTGAACTGTATGTATAATTACATTTGTTATTACGTATCAAGTTCGAGTACAATTTTTTATTGCAAAACTGACTCTTTTAGCCGATATACCGTACGTAACTTCGGTGAGAATTTTATGAGATTTGAATTCTGTTAATGGTTTGTAAGTCATAATATCGTCGTCATTGTGCAGCATAAACTATTGAATTAAACTAATGTTGGGTGAATTCTGTTTTTTTATTTTATTATTTGTTTTTACCGTAATAACTTTGTCGTCACAAAGTGACAAGTTGTTCTTGAATGAAAAGATTAATTTTAAATCGTCATTTTCTACAAGATTTTCTAAAAGCGATTAAAAATGTTGAGGAAATAAAATAACTAAAACTTAAAGTTTGAACTTACTGTAAGAATAAGTATTGCATGTCCCCTGCATTGTCTCAATGTCAGTTTTCTGAGGAATTGTAGGCAGATCCTGAAATCAGTTTTTTTTCAATTGTTTATCGATTTTTTCCCCAGATTTACTCGAAAAAAAATTTTTTATACTGTTAAGTTTAATGTTCCATTTACGGACATAAGGGTCCATATGGTAGAAATATTAAAAGTATCACTTATCAGCATCAGAGGATGTACATCGCAAAAGCGTGAAAAATTTCTTTCGATTGATTTTTGGCGTCGTAACTCGACCAAAGGAATGTAGTCGCCATTCGGGGGACAGAGGGTGATGGATGGGAACTTGAAGGATGAATTTCGAATTAAACTGACTTTGGTCTCGATGGGTCGAGATAAAAAAAAGTTGAATTGGTCGTAAATTTGATAAGAACAAGTGATGGTGTTCATTGAGATGATTAGAAACCCCAGGAAATTATAAACCAAACCTCGTTTTGAGTTTGCTTCTGGGAAACCAGTTGCTGTAATGAATAGAAAAAGAAAGTAGAAAGTGTAAATATTCTGTGACGGTCCAAAATCGGAAACAACTTATTATTTTAGCAATAGATGGCGCTGACGGTTTGTCCGCGCCAAACTCAAACTCCAGTTAGTTATTTTGCCTGTCCTTGGTCTAATGATTAATTATATTAGTTTGGCGAGTAAATAATTCATATAAGGTTATGTATTTATTGATTTATGATAAATAAGGGGGAGAAAACTTCCAAGCCCGGCCTCCTCGTGGCCTCCCCTGGACACTCCACTGTGGCACTTTGTTTTTCCCGCTGCAGTGGTGCTAATGGGTCCTCTGGTTATCTATCTCCTTTTTTTGCTCTGCTTTCTCTTTTGTGGCTTTTGTCTCTGTTTTTGACTATTTTTTTGATAATGTAATACTGCATTTCATTCTGCAATGGAATGTAGGAATGTAGTGTTTATCAATGGTCAAATGTGTTTGTCTGTGTCAGATTTATATTGGTTAGATTTAGTATGTCAGTTTCAGTAAGTCAGTTTCAGTATGTCAGATTAAAAGACGTGTATGACCTCAGTCGTCGCTTGCGTCTGTAAACTCAATTCTATCTATCTATCTATGATAAATAATAATATTTACTTATTATTATTTACACATTGGATGACTTCTCAGTATAAAAGTAAGTATTATTTAGAGAAAGTGTTGTAAGGAATTCCCTACACCACTTACCCTTTTCTTGTATAGTTTGGAGATTAGTCGCACCCGCGACCCACTCCCTAGTTTGTGTAGTTGACCCTTGACCCCGGTCAAGCAGAGTTCACGTGGACTCTGGCAGGAAGTTTTACCGATTGGCCCAACTTCCTGTATGTCATCGTTAAGTTGATAGTGCCCGCCTCTAATGGTCATACTGCTGTTCAATTGGACACAGGCTGACCACCAAGAGAGTGACCACTATAAAAGAACTTGCAGAGCTCTATTTGGTTCCATTAGTCGGATTGATTCTTTTCCATACCACGATAGAACCTATTTAGAAAACCAGGAATGACAGCTAATGAACCAGACTCAAGAATAGATGTCCAGATTCATATATCATCCAGACTCACCCATTACTAGTTATTATTATACCTCTGTCCGATAATATATTATTCCTGGCTTCATATTTATATAAGTACCCGTTTGTCAGAGTTATGTAAATAAAGTAGTAATTGTCATGTTTTGATAAGTTATGTTGTATATTTTCCTATGAGTTTCCGTACAATTTCACAACCCGAGTTATCACTTCCAAATCTCGCGTAGCTGTTAGTGATTTAGTCGGTATTACGAGGTTATTATCACTTGGTAATTTCCCCGAATATTGGATCGTCACAATTCTTATTAAGTAAATAATTTCACTTGGCAACTTACTAGTTTTCCGGTTAGAATTGTTCTGAAATGTAGTAACTAATTGTGATGGTTTAATTTTATTCATCTTGGAATGGATTGTTTTGAATGCGTACACAACGAATGACTCTCCGAGTTGAAACAAGGCAGGGATGCTCAATCCCAGAAAGAGACCCAAATTTCCACCAAAATCACACATTAAAGAAACCAAGTTGTAGCTGTAATATTCTTCAATTTCTTCGATCGCATTATCATCAAAGTAAATCGTAAAGAATGAATTACTTAATGGATCAACCCCTTTCAAATGTTTGGTGTATATTATTTCGTCGCATATTTTTGGACAATTGCATCTTTTCAAATAATTAAAAGACGTGGTCAATTGAAGGAGTTGATTATACGCAACGAGTGCATCGTTTTCATTGGCGCATAGTGGGATTTCCGGAAGAGAAGTCAAGGGTAATCTGAAGTTTTCAAATGTCAATTGAACGAAAGAATGTAATTTTTCTTTTCTTTACCTGCACCGACTGATATTTTTCATAGCATTCTCAAAACAATTTTTTTTACATTTGTTTACAATTGTATTTGTATCACACGGTCTGTTTACACGATTCAGAATTTTGAACTGTAATGGAATGTTATAGTAAACGTGGTAATTTCATTTCTAATGAAAAGTACTAACTCTCTTAGCCGAAAAACCGTATACAGTCACTATTTCAGGTTTCTTAACTTCGAATTCATTGGCTGGTTTGTAAGTGACAATGTCGTTATCGTCGTGCATCATAAACTAATATAAAATATCGAACAATTTTAGGCAAATTCTCATTGTACTTAATTTTTTTTGTACTAAGCTTATGAAGTTTTCGGTACAGTGTTGGATGTTATCAAATACGAAGACTAACGCATAGTCATCTTTTTGAAAGTGAACAAGATTTTCTAATAATACGAGATGCAAAATCAATATTTATAAAAATGAAAAATTTAGAACTTACCGTATGAATAGGTCTTACAAGTGCCCAGCATTGTCCTGGTGTTCGTTTTGACTGTAAATAAAGGCGGATCTTGCAAAATATCTTCTCCGGAGTCATGCCTTAGCACTTTTAACCTCTGTTGAATATAGAAAGATGTTTGCCTAATGCTTAAAAGCATTTCCCATTATAAGTAAATTCTCACCGAATATTCTATTGCCCATAATTCAATAACAGACATAAGATCCCATATAGTAGAAATGTTGCGAGTATCATCGAGCAAGGCAAACGGATGAACATCGCAATAATGTTTGAGCTTTCTTTCTTTGGCTTTTTGGATTCGTCCTTCAACTAAACGATAGTAGTTACCGATGCCAGGACACAGTGTTGTAGATGGGAACTTGATGCTCGAATTACGAATTAAGCTGACTTTTGTTTCGGAGGGTCCGGATAAAAAAAATTGAGTCGATCGTAAGTTTGATACGAACATGCGAGAGCGCAGGATGAAATTAATAGAAACTGCAGCAACTTATAAACAAAGCTTTTTTTAAACTCGTCAATCTTACAGTTAGACCTATTACAAAAGGCACTTCTCTTGGCATTCCTGTAAATCAAGTACTCTTCATAATAGTGAAATGGAAATTTAAGATATTAGCGCTTAGGACTAAATATTTTAATTTTAATTACTTTTTTTCTGGATAGGATTGACGTTCTCAAATGTAGTAACTAATTGCGGTGGCTTTATTTTCTTCAATTTGGAACGGATTGTTTCGAATACGTAAACAATGACTGACTCTCCAATCTGAAACACAGTCAGAATGCTCAATCCTAAAAAGAGACCAAAATTGCCACCAACATCGCACACGAAAGAGATGAAACGGTAGCTGTAATGCTCTTCAATTTCCTCAATCAGATTATCATCAAAGTAGACGGATAAGGTTGTTTCCGGTTTTGATCTATCGGATATCTCGGTCATTTTGAGATGTTCAGTGTACAAAATGTCGTCGCATATTTTCGGACAATTGCATTTTTCCAAATAATTAAAAGTCAGAGTGAAATAAAGGAGTTGGTTGTTCGCATCAAATGCATCTTTTTCATTGGCACACAGCGGGATTTCCGTAAAGGAAGTCAAGGGTAATCTGTAGTTTGATTATCAATTTCACGAGTGGAACATTTTATTTATTTCTTCTTTACCTGCATCGACTGATGTTCTTTAGAAATTTTTCGAAGCAGTTTTTCTCACATTCGTTTACAACTCGATTTGTATCGCAGGGTTTTTCGGTTTTATTCAAAATCTTGAACTGGAATAAAATGTATTGTTGTTAACCCGATTATGTATATTTAAAAATATATTCTATTAACTGTTTGTGCGGATAAGCCATACACAACTTTGGTATTATGAATCAGTAGTTGGCTTCCACGTGCTGCTTTATAAGTTACAATGTCGTCGTCATTGTGTAACGTAAACTTTAATGTTTTAATTAATTTTAATTTCAACTTTTTAATTTTAGGTAATTATTTCTTTATACCAAAGTTGAGGCAGTTCCACAATATGGTTTTTTCTTGCGGAACGTGAACATTAACTTGAAATCATCTTTTTGAAAGGGGACAATATTTTCTAAATGATAACAAATACCAAATTATTTCAAGACAACAAAAAAAACTTTGCACTTTACCGTAAGAATACGTGTAGCAAGTGCCATAAGTTGTCTTGATATCAGTTTTAACAAAAAATAAAGGCGAATCATTGGATATTTTTTCATCCGTTGCCAATCTCGAGTCTTTGGATTTCTGTATATAATTCAGAAGAGAGTTTTTTGTAATGTTTCAATTAAATTATAAGATTTTTTTACTGAGAATTCAAAAGCCGTGGTTAATGTTCCATTAAGGTTCATGAGATCCCATATGGTAGAAATGTTTAGAGTGTCATCGAGCAAAGCAGTAGGAAGTAGAGAGCAGAAATCGTCCAGTTTTCTTCTTTTTGCTTTTATTTTTTTAAAACCAACTAAAGGAATGGGATCCACGGGACAGAGCGTTACAGATGGGAACTTGACGGACGAATTGCGAATTAATTTGACTCTGGTCTCAATTGGTCGAGATAAAAAAAATGTGAGTCGATCGTAAGTTTGAAGCAAACAAGTGATGGCGCTGAATGAAATCACTAGAAACCACAGGAAATTACGAACGAATCTTTTCTTTGATTTGTCACTCTTGAAGGCGTTCACTTTATCTCGACCTTGATATTTAGTAATTGATGTTACTTTTCTCGTATTTACTTTATTCGGATTCACTGTTAAAAGAAAAGACTTAAAATTTGCCTTTTTGAGTAAATTTGTTGACTTTACTTTTGTGATCAGAACTTGACAAATTGTGCTATTTTTATTTATTTGTTCCAAGTTCCAACATTCAACTGAAATGACTTGTTTAGATTTAAGAAAAAATTATTTCAGCTTAGAAATTAATGAATGAAATAATTGAAAAAACTCACAACATACATTATACAACTCATGTGATCATCTAGTCTAACGTAAAACTGCTTGTGTTTATCTGTTTAAAGTTAAATATCCGTGGAAATAATCTGACGTAATATAATTTGGTCCGTAATTAAGCGCTTAATTACGGCGTAGCTACATGTCTATTTGAAAATAGTTTGCAAAACCATACTGTGAGAGGTCATTGTGCGCGCATTCCTCAGGGCAGGGAGATTATCTTAATCCGTGGTCACATGACTACAACTATTGTTTTGTATATTTTTATGTAAATTGGGTTAAATAAATCAGGAGTTGTTTGGGCCAGCTTCTTGTTCTTTACACATACCATGATTAGTAGAGTCTCACTCTACTAATCATGCACATACTTATACATTTCGAAATAGTTTAATGCATTTCGTATTTGTTGTTGCATTCACAAGATAAAGTTAAAAGTAAAAAAGTTGTATTTTTTAAAATAAAATTATTTCACTGAAATTTTTTTTTAATTCAAAGCTAACACAGAATTAAACACTTGTATTCTACCTTAGATCAATAAATAGTGACAGGACTGAATGAAACATAATTACGTTTTCAACAAATTGAATGTTATATTTTGTTTTAGCAGTACATACTATGTACTGCTAAAACAAAATATAACATTCAATTTAAATGATTGCTTTGGCACTTTGGCACAAATGCATTCAGAAACAAGTTAAAGTTAATTCACCAATTAAAACTACATAAGAGAAAACATTATCATCTTTTTTGAGCCGGTGTTTTTGGTCAATTGCTAGAGTGTTCGACCAGGCCTGAACACTAAATTCTTTAGTGAGTTTAAAATTATTAGACTTACCTGACCAAAGACATACGGTGTTGTGTACAGTTTATTTACTAAAAAACTAAGTATTGATCTGTGTGTACAGTGACATATGCATAGCAAAAAGAAGCAAACAACTGTAATATTTATTTTGCATCTAAAACTGACATCTTTTGTTCTATGTATTTGCTCAGTTTTTGACGCTACAAAAACTTGCAATCCATGTTTTCATCTAAAAATATTATCTTTTGAGTTATTAGTCAATAAGGTCAAGCTTGTCGGCCTAATGTATTGATTGGGATTGTTAGAGCAATTTATTCAGTCGCAACTGGAGCCTTTTGGCTGAGGTGTGGGTCTCCTAGTCCCATCAGGCGTATAAAATATTTTTTTAATTTTGCTTTTTTTTTGGTTTTTTTGGTTTCTTCATACTGTAAAATTTTTTTGGTCTTATAATTTTCATACGCACAAATTGTTTTTCTTTTTAAAATAAATATAAACACCCAGAGATAAATAAATTAAATTTTTAGTTATTTTACTCTTGAATATTGTTACGTGACCCACGGGGAAGCATTGGGCCAGGTAACACGTCAATCTGAAATTATAAGAAAAATTATAGTCGCGCTCGCAGCCATTTCAGATCGAGAATAAATAATGAGCCAATCGTGTTTTAAGTTTAAATAAACATTGTCTCCTTTATTCGTGGTAAAGAAGATGAATAAAACTGAGCAAAGTACTCGAACAAATAAATCAATAATAAAGTACAATTGCCGAGCACACTTTGTGAGTAAACTTGCGAAATAGCTTAAATACAAAACACGCATAGAAATGCGAATAAATTAAGAGTTGATTGAGTGATAAGAGTGCCTATTGCGTTTGGTATCGGGCTGTCTCCTCATATTCAGAAGTAATGCCGTTTACTGAGGGTTTCATGTGATAGTATCACTTACATAGTTGCATAATAACAATAACCTAACTACCGTCTTATAGAGCGCCAGGGTGGCGTTCTATTCGGTTACAACGCCATGGCGTTATGGTGTAGGAAAAGAGTAGCAAGATTATTTTTTTCATTTTTTTGTCTATTTTTTTTATTATTTTCTATTTTTTTTTTCTATTTTTTTTAAAAAAATTTTATTTTGTTTAAATTTTAAAAAAAATTTATTTCTTGTATTTTCCTTTTTTTGTTATTTTTCATTTTTTAATTTTAATTTCTTATTGGTTTTTGTTATTTTTGTGGTAGTGTTAATGATTTTTTCATTTGAAAATTCGAATAGAACAGCATTTCGAATAATGCGCCATGGCATATTATTCGAATAATACGCCATGGCGTCTTATTCGAATAATACGCCATTCGAAATGCTGTTTTATTCGAATTTTTGCTATAATGATTAAAGAAATCATTTTTCAAATTATTTTCGAACATAACGCCATGGCGTTCGGGGGAAGACGGTAGTCTGAGACCAGCCGAGAACTCTCGCTCCTGCTCGAATGTCGACTTCTTATAGGAGTTATCTGTGCTCTGATTGGCTGTGCATGTTGATGAGTATGGCATCATGTGACGTCCTCAACTATTATGTAATCTCGGCTGAGTGAAACGAAACTTAGTGTAGTGAATGATAGCCGAGCATCATTCTGAAAAGCCTTGGGCAACATGGGATTTCCCGAGATTTTGCAGCCAAGCAGGACGAGTTGATCGTTTAGTCTAGGCTTTTCCTGTGGGCTGTGTTCTAAGCAGAGCAAGTCCTTGGCCGGAAACCACACTGGAGTTGCTATTAGGCTTTCCAGCAGGCGTGGAAACCACGGTTGCGTTGTCCAAAGTGGCACCAATAATAACATGGTTGCCTTGTCCTGATGAACCTTTCACAGGACCTTTGAGATGACACTGAAAGGAGGAAAGGCGTATGAAAATTCTGACCAAACGTGAGCTTCGGGGTCTGGTGCCCAAGAATAAAATTTTTTGAGTTTAAAATTTAATCTGGATGCGAAAAGGTCTATACTTGGCGTCCCAAATTCCTCTGTTAGTTTCTTAAATACAGGGGGGGAAAAAACTTCGAAGCCCAGCCTCCTCGTGGCCTCCCCTGGGCACTCCACTGTGGCACTTTGTTTTTCCGCTGCAGTGGTGCTAATGGGTCCTCTGGTTATCTATCTTTCCCTCTATTTTTGCTCCGCTTTCTCTTCTGTGGCTTTTGTCTTTGTGTTTTTGACCAATTCTTTGATGATGTAAGACTGCATTCCATTCTGCAATGGAATGTGCGAATGTAGTGGTTATCATTGGTCAAATGTGTTTGTCCATAGAGTTAATTATGCTTATATTTTATCACTTGTTCCTGATTGAAATATGTAAATATTTCAATAATGGATAATTTTATATTATCCTCGATACTAGAGAATGATGTCATGATGAACATTCCATCATGACTCATCCCCTATCGGATTATCTTGTCATAATCCCCTTATCAGTGATAAAGGGATTAGACATGTATAAAAAGCCATGCAAAACAGGAAGTAGAGCTTCTTGCGGATTTGACATTGATACTGACCTATGATTATTTGCCTTTCTGCTTGATTTACATTGTAATAATTAAGCCTTTGGGTTTTGAATACATGTTTTAAATTCCAACTTACTAATTCTCTTCTCCTCTCTTCTAATTCTCTTTCGAAATTAATTCGCCCAACCAATTGAAGTCGTGTGTTGTTTTCAGTGGGATTCTAAATTTTCCCTTTTAGACGTGTATGGCCTGAGTCGCCGCTTGCGTCTATAAACCTAATTCTCTCTCTCTCTAGGGGGAGAAAACTTCCAAGCCCTGCCTCCTCGTGGCCTCCCCTGGGCACTCCACTGTGTCACTTTGTTTTTTCGCTGCAGTGGTGCTAATGGGTCCTCTGGTTATCTATCTTTCCTTCTTCCTTCTTCTCTTTATTGCTTCTCTTTCTCTTCTGTCTTTTGTTATTAATAGCTATCAGTTGTGTGGACAGTTTTGGTTGGTAGAGTACGCCTGGATCGGTACGCCCGAATTAGTAAGCCTGGATTAGTATGCCCGGATTAGTATGCCCGGCTGGCCGGTGACACCAGGCCCGGTACGGCGGGGTTGAAACGACGGGGTTAGTACACTGGGGTTGAAACCAAGGAGTTGGTACGCCGGGATGGGTATGCTGGGATAAGTCAGTTGTCAGAAGTCAGCTGTAAGAAGTTGGTAGTGGGAAGTTGTTAGTGGTAGGAGGTTGGTAGTCGTAGGAAATCGGTAGTCGTAGGAAATCGGTAGTAGTAGGAAGTCGGTAGTGGTAGGAAGTCAGTTATATGGACAGATTTGGTCGGTAGTTCGCCAGGATCAGTACGCCCAGATTAGTATGCCCTGGATTAGTATGCCCAGGTTAGTATGCCTGGATCAGTACGCCTGGCCAGCCGAATTAGCCGAATTAACCGAGCCGGCTGGATACACCAGGATCAGTACGCCAGGGTTAGAACGCTGGGGTTGAAACGACGGGGGTTGGTACGCCGGAGTACGCTGGGATTTTTCGTCCAAAGGAGTCAGTTTCATGCCATAGCCAGTGTCGGTATGTCAGTTTCAGTTTCTACAAACTTTTTTCTTATTTTGTCTTGATTTAATATATTGGTTTCATTTTGTCAGAGTCAGTATGTTTGTGTCATTATGTCAGTTTGGTTATGTCAGTTTTGGTGTGTCAGTTTTCTTTTGTCAGTCATTATGTCAGTTTGGATATGTCAGTTTTGGTGTGTCAGTTTTCTTTTGTCAGATATAGCGTGTTGGTTTTGTTTTGTTGGATTTAGTATGTCAAGTTTCATATTGTCAGTTTTTATGTCAGATTCTCTTTTGTCAGATTTTAGACGTGTATGGCCTGAGTCGCCGCTTGCGTCTATAAACCTAATTCTCTCTCTCTCTCTCTAAATTTTCCCGGATTAATTTGTCGTACTGTTGCCTGAGGTTGATTTTCAATCGTCAAGCTAAGCATTTGTTGCTGTAGTTTTTCAAATTGCATTGCAAAAAATCTGTTTTGGTTGTTCTCAGCTATGGGGGAGAAAACTTCCAAGCCCTGCCTCCTCGTGGCCTCTCCTGGGCACTCCATTGAAGCACTTTGTTTTTCCGTTGCAGTGGTGCTAATGGGTCTTCTGGTTATCTATCTCCTCTTTTTTTTGCTCTGCTTTCTCTTCTGTGGCTTTTGTTTCTGTTTTTGACCATTTTTTGATAATGTAATGCTGCATTCCATTCTGGAATGGTGTGTACGAATGTAGTGTCTATCAATGGTCAAATGTGTTTGTCAGTGTCAGATTTATATTGGTCAGATTAAAAGACGTGTATGACCTCAGTCGTCGCTTGCGTCTATAAACTCAATTCTATCTACTATCTTACCATCAAAATTTGAAAAAGACGGAAGCCAGATTAGCCAAAAAACGAGAGATGTATCATCAAAGAAAAGTGGAAGAAACCTTGGAAAAACAAGATGCACGCATACAAGCTAGACAATTAATTAAAGCAAATGTTGAAAACTTTGAAAATAATATTTACGTGTTTGCTGAAATAATTTGCGAAGTGTGCATGAAGCGTTGTTACCCAAATCAATGTGCAAAGTTGAATGTTGTCAATTGTGGATTTCCAGATTACTTACCACTAGAATTGTCATCAAAAAGCGTTCTTATGCTGTGTCATCGCTGCAAAACACATTTGAGCAATAAGAAGCGAGTGTTTCCAGCAAAAGCATACTGGAATAATCTTGATCCAGGCAAAATTCCTGATGAATTAGCCAATTGCACACAAGTTGAGCTAAGATTGATTTCCCGCATTATGCTTAGTTCCCACTTGGCAGAAACTCCAGCAGAAAATTTTCTGCTGCAGAAAATTTTGAGTGTAGAAAGCAGCAATATTTATAAATTGCCTTCTTCAGCTGGCATCCATTTTTAAAATCTACTTTTCTGCATTTTTTTGCCCACTTTTCAGTCCACATACTTTTCTGCACTCAAAATTTTCTGGAATTTCTGCCAAGTGGGAACTAAGCATTATACCATTTATCAAAATCCAGCTAGACGGATTGTTTGGACAATATAGCTTTAAAGGCCAAGCCATTCTATTCGCTCAAGATGTGTTTGAAGTTACGGAGCTGTTGCCAAACATGCTGCCCAGAACCGCTGATAGCAGTGGAATTGTCGTTGTGCTAGAAGAGCTTGAAAATCTGAACATCATTCGTGAACTACAAGTTAACAAGCAGCGCATAAGCAATGCACTTGACTGGTTAATTCAAAACAATCCACTTTATAATGATGTTCAGAATGTTTCGGCTAGTATTAACATTCAAGCATCAGATTTTGTATGTCGACCTGAGCAACAATCCACTGAAAATAATGCATCTGCATTTAAGGCAACAAATTCTAAAAATTCCAACTCGAGAATTGTGAGAAGCTCTTGGAATCAAGCTGACCAGATTCCATTTGGTTTGCAATATGCTGGTCGTCAGTGCTCAGCCATGTGTTTATCAGCAATCATCAAAGTAGCGCTTGGAAGAAATGGATCATCTTGGACAATAATGTTATAAACAATGTGATGATCAAAGACCACGAGCTCTATGAATGTGTACGACTTAAATCTGAAGAAGAAAGAGTGTATGTGCCTGAAAGTGGATATTTGCTAGTCAACAATTTCAACATAATCAAAAATTCCTTTGCCATTTTTGATTCTATGATTGCTATCAACTTTGAAGATGATCCATCAATCTTTGGAAACATTGCCAAACAAACCCATAATTACCTGCCAAATTTACGAAATGGTTTGATAAACTATTTCATGAACATCAATATGGTATCATCATCAATGAATCAAAGTCACTAGCAGTTATATTCAATAACGAAAAGTACTACTTCTTTGACTCGCACGGTTGTGGGCCGGCAGGAGCTCCAGCACAGAATGGAAAAGCATGCTTCATAGAATGTGACAATTTTGATGAACTCCTGCGAATATGCAAACGCAACATTTCTGGATCCAATTCTCCATACACTTTGGATTGGATAGAAGTAGTAACTCTCGATGATTCTGTGAATGATACTGTGAATGAGGTTGATGAACCAAATGTAACTATGGATCATAACATCAAAACTGCCAAAGATTCAGAAAAACAAATTGATCCTGTAGTTATAGAAGAAACAGTATCTAATGCATTCACAATTAGAACTTCAGTCATGCTTCCAATTGAGTGTCCTCAGCCAGCTGAAGAAGAAGTTCTTCAGAATCATCCAAACGAAAGACAACTTAATAAGATAGTGAGAAAAACAACTGACAACATTGTCAACACAACCAGAGAACCCAAAGCTGAAGAATTTGCATGGTTTTATTTGTTAACTGCAGGCAAAAACGGACTGGAAGAGAAACGCGTTGTGGACATAACGCCCCTTGATTACTTTCAATTCAGGATTATGGGCAAAGACACACGATTCCAAAGAAACGACTATTTGTTCTACACATTGTCAATGTATGAGTCATTACGAGTTAGAAGCAATGTATCTGTGTGTGCAAAGAAGATCCTGTAAAACAATCAAGCAGTGGACAATGTTCATTTGTACATAAAAAACATACGTGGCTCTGGTGCATATTGGAAGACTGCATTGAATGAGTTGCTTGCTATGATTCGTTGTCTAGGACCTTCCCACTTCTTTGTGACATTGAGTTGTAATGATCTTCACTGGCCTGATTTACTTACAGCATTGTTGCGAGCTGATGACCAGTCAGATTCTAATTATAAAAATTTATCTCTGCTTGAATGTCAAAGGCTAGTTGAAAAATACCCAATTGTTGTCAGCCGCCAGTTCCAGATACGAGTAAATGCTTTTATGAAAATAAAAGCATTGCAGAAAAAAGCAGAAAAATGAAAAAATATTCAGCAGAATCGAGTTTCAGAACAGAGGCAGTCCACATCTTTGGATCGATGGTTTATTAGATTTCAATACTCCAGCTGGAGTTAAAATAATTGATCATGTAATGAGCTGTACAATTCCTAACAATGATGAAATTTAAAAAATTTGATAAAGAACTGCCACTCATCACCACACAACCACATGTACAAAAAATACATCAAACCGCTGCCGATTTAATTTTCCACGCCAATTGGGGAAGAAAACTTCCAAGTCCAGCCTCCTCGTGGCCTTCCCTGGAGACTCCGCTGTGGCACTTTGTTTTTCCGCTGCAGTGGTGCTAATGGGTCCTCTGGTTATCTATCTTACCTTCTATTTTTGCTCCGCTTTCTCTTCTGTGGCTTTTGTCTCTGTTTTTGACCATTTTTTTGATAATGTAATGCTGCATTCCATTCTGCAGTGGAGAGAGAGAGAGAGAGAATTAGGTTTATAGACGTAAGCAGCGACTCGGGCCATACACGTCTAAAATCTGACAAAAGAGAATCTGACATGAAAACTGACAATATGAAACTTGACATACTAAATCCAACAAAACAAAAACAACACGCTATATCTGACAAAAGAAAACTGACACACCAGAACTGACACATCCAAACCGACATAATGACTGACAAAAGAAAACTGACAAATTGAAACTGACATATCCAAACTGACATAATGAAACAGACATACTGACTCTGACATAATGAAACCAATATATTAAATCAAGACAAAATAAGAAAAAAGTTCATACAAACTGAAACTGACATACCGACACTGGCATGAAACTGACTCCTTCGCACGACAAATCCCAGCGTACCCCAGCGTACCAACCCCGTCGTTTCAACCCCAGCGTTCTAACCCCGGCGTACTGATCCTGGTGTATCCAGCCGGCTCGGCTAATTCGGCTGGCCAGGCGTACTGATCCAGTCATACTAACCCGGGCATACTAATCCAGGGCGTACTAATCCGGGCGTACCGATTCGGGCGTACTATCGACCAAATCTGTCCAAATAACTGACATCCTACTAGTACCGACTTCCTACTACTACCGACTTCCTACTACTACCGATTTCCTACGACTACCAACTTCCTACCACCACCGATTTCCTACGACTACCAACTTCCTACCACCACCGACTTCCCACTACCAACTTCTTACAGCTGACTTCTGACAACTGACTTATCCCAGCATACCAATCCCGGCGTACTAACCCTGTCGTTTCAACCCCGCCGTACCGGGCCTGTGTCTCCGGCCGGCCGGGCATACTAATCCGGACGTACTAATCCAGGCTTACTAATTCGGGCGTACCGATCCAGGCGTACTCTACCAACCAAAACTGTCCACACAACTGATAGCTATTAATAACAAAAGACAGAAGAGAAAGCAATAATAAATAGATAGATAGAATTAAGTTTATAGACGCAAGCGGGAAGAGCAATAAAGAGAAGAAAAAAGAAGGATAGATAGATAACCAGAGGACCCATTAGCACCACTGCAGCGGAAAAACAAAGTGACACAGTGGAGTGCCCAGGGGAGGCCACGAGGAGGCTCGGCTTGGAAGTTTTCTCCCCCTTCTGCAGTGGAATGTACGAATGTAGTGTTTATCAATGGTCAAATGTGTTTGTCTGTATCAGATTTATTATAGGTTAGATTTAGTATGTCAGATTCAGTATGTCAGATAAAAGACGTGTATGACCTAAGTCGTCGCTTGCGTCTATAAACTCAATTCTCTCTCTCTCTCTCCACGCCAGTTGAGTGATGAGACAACAGTAATAGACTCAACTTCTGACGCTTTTATCACAAATGGTGGCCGAATTTGTAATTTGAAAAGAAATGCTGGTGAGGAATTTGTGAACAATTACAATCCTACAATGTTAAAACTGTGGCAAGGAAATATGGACATTCAACCATGCGGAACATCAGAATCGATCGCCTTCTACATTGCAAAATACATTGCAAAGCATGAGCCTACTAGTGTTGACAAAGGATTAGCTAAAGCCATCAAACAAATTCGCAATGAAACAACAGATTTGTCCAAAAAAATGTTCGAATATGTATGAAAATTCTAAATGAGCGACAAGTGTCTGCATGCGTGAATGTGCCTATCGTTTGTGTCATTTGCCACTGAAAAATAGCTCACGACGGACGATTTTTGTCAACTCTCGTCGTCCGGAGTTGCGCTACAGAGTCTTGAAATTTACTCGCAGTGACGAAGCATCTGGTTTCTGTAATAACATCTTTGATCGTTATGAAAAGCGTCCGGATACACATCAAGATTTCAATTTTGAAACAATGTCAATCTGCGAGTTTGCTATGCTGTTTAAGCCTTATTACAAAAAACTTAAACATTGACAATGACGAAGATGGTGACGCTGATGCTCATGGTGATAACAACGAACCGGAATTTACATCAAGACTGATTACACTCAAAGACAATACAAAAATGTGCCATAGAAACCGACTGGCAGTTTTGAGCTTCCCACGTTTAAATTTGTCTACAGATCGTGATAATTACTATTACAGCTTACTCGATCAACACACTCCATTCAGATCTGAAAGTGAACTCTTGTTAAACCACATTTCTGCTGAAGCAGCCTTCCTGAATAATGAGCCAATTTTAAGAGCAAATAATTTCCGAATGGAACTTTATCGACAATGAGATCGTGAGATAGAAAATGCATTCAACCAATTAAATGCATTTGAACAGCTTGAAGCTTACGTGCCACAAGAACATGAGTTAGAAGAACTGCCCGATGCAGGCATGAACAATAATGAATTTGCTAGCGCAAAGACAAAAATGAATCTTGGACAACGAGAGCTTTTTCAATTTGTCACCTCAAGCATTCAAAAACAAATTAATGGCGAAAAATCCTTGGTAAAAATTTTTATCACGGGTGGGGCTGGCACTGGTAAAACATTTACACTGAAGTTGCTAAATGAGCAAATTCAGCGATGTTTTGGTGGATCCGCAAGGACTGTAAAAGTTGGGGCACCGACCGGAGCAGCAGCACGTCTCATCAATGGTCGAACACTGCATTCGCTATTCAAACTACCAGTTCAAAAAGATGGTAAATCTTCACCAATGTTGTTGCTTACTGGTGAATTCCTTAAACGAATCCGTCAGCAATGGTCAGAGACCTGGTTTGTGATAATTGATGAGATATCCATGGTATCATATGGATCACTTTGCATGATTGACCAGCGATTAAAACAAATAATGAACAATGCGGAGCTTTTTGGTGGACTTGTGACGGGCTCGAATCCCGTAGTTTTATGAACTGTAACTATGGTGCACTGAGTGTACCAAAGTTACAGCAGAATACCTATTTACATGAATAAAGTGAGTTTATTTGATGTTGGGATTGAGATAAAAACTAAGTAGTAGTTAAGTAGACTTTAGAAGTCTACTTAGAGACTATGGTACAAGTATCTGTATATGGTCAAGGAATGACCAAAGAGGGCGCTAGCGCAACCTTAATGATTATTCCCAATTAAGATAATGTTGTGATAATGAGATATAAACTCTATGTAAATCATAGAGTTAATTATGCTTATATTTTGTCACTTGTCCCTGATTGAAATATGTAGATATTTCAATAATGGATAATTTTATATTATCCTCGATACTAGGGAATGATGTCATGATGAACATTCCATCATGACTCATCCCCTATCGGATTATCTTGTCATAATCCCCTTATCAGTGATAAGGGATTAGACAAGTATAAAAAGCCATGCAAAACAGGAAGTAGAGCTTCTTGCGGATTTGACATTGATACTGATACTGACCTATGATTATTTGCCTTTGTGCTTGATTTACATTGTAATAATTAAGCCTTTGGCGCCTCTGATTTATGAGGCAAATATGAGGCCAGTGAATCAGTTATGCATCCGCTTATATACCCGCTTACGCGGTTATACCAGATGGCTGCCGAGATCGAGTGGCCAGTGGGCAAGATAGCCGGACTACGGTCGACAGGACCTTCATGCCCGTAACATACTTGGTAGCTTCGAAGACGCAGCACAGGACCTGGCCGACCCGTGAGTAAAGTAATGTCTGTGTTATCTTTTCTCCTCTTTCATGGCCCGGGGCCCCTTTGTGAAATAACGCGTCGTGCAAGACGCGGATTTGCGGCATCATGTTTGATGGCGCACATAAGATTCACTAGGTGAAATTCGGGCATACAGATCACCTAGTGATCCGTAACCCTTTTGGCACCTAGACCGCCGTGTGATTGGAATGGTTTAACCATTGGCGGGAATCAATTTGCACCTTTTTTCTTGGGTCAAGATTTAATGTCTTGGTGACAACATGTGTTGGTCTAAAGTTTAGATCAACTCATGTTAGCTTTGTGACGACCATATTGCAAAGTCAACGCTGATATTTGGATCGCTTAGGACTAATTTCTCCAACGTGCTTGCCAAACCACGTGGTAGATTGGAAACAATGGAATAAACTTTGTCGTAAGATATTTATTCAAGTGTAACAATAAAAGTAATTTAAGCCTGAAAACTAGTGTTAATGTATTTTTAATCTGAACTCATTGCGATTTTGTCTCGGTACTATATGCATTTTAGGCGGTAGTATCGTGTTAAAGTTGCGACTGGAATCGATATATCGGACGATATATCGATGGCCAAGTCACCCCGTCACAGACTGAACATTCTCCTGTTTGGAGATCTTATGCAGCTGCCCCCAGTAAGAGCCAATGCTGTCTTTGATCAGCCTTCATCAATGGAACCTGGTACACATTTCTGGAGGGAGTTTTCATTTTGTGAGCTATCACAAAATATGCGCCAACAAGGAGACAACGAGTTCATTGATCTGTTGAACAACTTGAGAATTGCCAAATTGAATCAGCAACTAAGTCTTCTTTTGAGCAAAGTGAACACATCTAATGATAGCGAGTTTGCAATTGAAAAAGCCATAAGGATTTTCCCAACAGTTAAACAAGTTGACGACTTCAACAACTCTGTTTTGGCATTCTACGAAGGCAATGGAATGAAAATTAGTCATATCGTTGCGTCAGACCGTCTTGTTGATGCATCTAAAAATACTAGTAAACACAATTTAGACAATGTTATCCCAAATGATGTCAACAAAACTGGGGGCCTTCCAAAAGTTTTATCAATCTTTGAGGTTGCGCGTGTCATGTTGCGTTACAATGTTGACACAGCCAAGGGTCTCGTTAACGGAGCCATGGGTGCCATCACTGATGTTATTTGGCCACTCTTTCGTCATGCTCAACTTTATGATCAAGACATTCCATCAGTTAACATTAACTTTGGCGATACAGGTGTCCATCGCATTGAACCAATGACTGCAATTTACTGCAAAATACAGTTGTGGAACAGCAGAACGTCGCATGTTGCCATTAATTTTGTGTTGGGGATGCACCGTACATAAAATGCAGGGAACAACAGTGAGCACTGCAGTAGTCAATTTGGGTTCAAAAATATTTGCGCCAGGGCAAGCTTACGTAGCGTTGAGCAGAGTCAGATCATTAAGCGGATTGAGATTGGATGAGTTGGATTGCGGAAAATTAACCAGCGAACGTACTACCTACACTGCTGCATTGGAAGAAATGGAAAGGTTGAGAGCTGGAATGGAATGGGTTTTTTTTCCACCCACTTGAATGAATCAAATGAGTAGATAAATTTAAAAAAATTATTTTCTACTTTTGGGTGCAGCTAAAAGTGGGTAAGATAAAAAATAATTTTTTAAAAAAAATTATTCAAAATCAACTGGTTTGAACTGGATGGGTAAGGTATTTATCGCTGTGACTGTATTTTCTTTTTCAACAGGTTTTTCAGCGAAACTTTCGCTAGTTAATGGTGGTAAATCCTCGTTAAACAACATATTTCGAGTAGGATTATTTGGATTTGCCTCCTTGATTTTCCTCCCAAATTTCTTGGTTAAATGAAGGAAAATAAGGAGACAATTCTCTCGAATTGACAGCTGGGTATTTTTTGTCGTCACTCAATCGGCGAAGCGCTACGGCTCCACCTTGCAAAATGGTGTCGATTACATATGGGCCCGTGCGTTTATCGGCTAGTGCAGCGGAGAAACCTTCCGATGCTTTGGAGAGCACGTGGTTTTCTCGCCACACCTGATCATTTTGCCGAAAATTAACGAACTGTTTTCCTGTTCGATTGGGGGAGAAAACTTCCAAGCCCAGCCTCCTCGTGGCCTCCCCTGGGCACTCCACTGTGGCACTTTGTTTTTCCGCTGCAGTGGTGGGTCCTCTGGTTATCTATTTTTCCTTCTATTTTTTGCTCTTCTTTCCCTTCTGCGCCTTTTGTCTTTGTGTTTTTGACCAATTCTTTGATAATGTAAGACTGCAGTCCATTCTGCAATGGAATGTGCGAATGTAGTGGTTATCATTGGTCAAATGTGTTTGTCTGTGTCAGATTTATATTGGTCAGATTTAGTAAGTCAGTTTCAGTATGTCAGATTAAAAGACGTGTATGTTGCGAGCAATGGTAAATTTCTCCTCGTTAAAATGTTTCTCTTGGTCCGTCTTCTTTTACCATTTGTTGAACACGCAGGATTTTTGCGACTGCTGATCGCAGGTACCAAGGGTTAATACATTGCGTTGTGTAATTTTTTCCTCTCTTTTTGGACCAAGAATCTCTGCCCTTGTTTTCTCATTTGCTGCATGCAATCAAAACTGCTTTGACGACTGACAGAATTAAAGTCTCTTAATGAAGTCGTTTGTTCATATTTCCGATGACGATTTTTCTCTATGTTCGGGTGTGTTTTTTCAAGACTAAAAAAAACACGTCTGTTCTTAATGAATTTGAAAATAAAAGTTTTTTATTCTATTCTAAACAATGCGTGAGGAAAACTATCTCGAGCCACGTGCAATTCCCTTTTTCGAACAGTGGCGCGAGATTCTCCTGACATATATTTCTAAAATACACACATTATAAGTCTCACAATTTATGACGTTTGTGATCCAAGTGGATCTTTAGTGTTACTTGGAATAAACTGTTCCAAATGACTTAACAATAAATAAACGAAATACATAAATTAACCCTATAAATAAATCAACAGTTACTTTTCCTATAAGTATACATTGAAAATTAATACAACTGAGTTAATACAATTCTTCTAATTTCCTTTTACAATTTTCCAAAGTGAATAATTAAAAGAAACTGATATTTCGTACTTAAAACTCTTCTCACAAAACAAAATGTATCTTTAATAAATAATTCAGGCTGTTGAAAGAAAAAGAACGTTCAATTCCTATCGAACCTAAACGTTCTATTAAAAAACGGCTAAATATCTCGGAGAAATATTTCTTAATTTCTTACCAGAAAGTAAGTTGTTCTTACGCGAGCCAATTTCACAAAACTAAACCCGTTCGTACCCTTTCTTTTTCACGAAAGGTGAAAGGTTTTTTGCCGAAAAGAGAATCATAATGTTCGAGAACTTTTCCAAATTTACGAACAGCTAATCTATTTCCCTTTTCTTCCCGATTCGTCTAACTGTTAAAAGAATACCGCTCATAATTTTATTCGGAATATGTAATCTCAAATTTGACACGATATTGCTCAGTGTCGTCACCAGGTGACACCCAATCATTTAACAGGTATACTGATTTCTTCTGAAGGAATCGTGAACTCTTTTCAACGATCCCCCTCCTTTTCCTTAAAATACTCCCAATCAAGTAATCCCTTTCTTTCAGGTAACTTGTACTTGCAGATCCATCCATCGGATCAAATTTTGACGACTCGTCACAATCTTCCCGAGATTCGACTCGCACGCATGCAAGAGTCATAATAGCGTTTTGGAAAAACCTCCCACAGGTAAGCTCTAGTAAACCCTTTATTTCTCACCGAACATTTTCTAGCCTTACTGATTCCTATTTTTATTTTAAGACATCAGTCCCTCTCTCGGAGTGCCAATCCCGCGCGCCGGATCAACTTCAACCCGAATTGAGCTACCTAGTCTTCAGATAAGTAGCTCGTTAATCTTGACTATCTAGTTTTAAACTTAAAGCTAGAGATTCTTTGTGATTTCTTCTTTTTCCATATTTCAGCAGAAATCCGAGTGATCAGGTCGACCTTTCTCGCAGAAACTTCAAGAACTAAAGAGAAAACACTTAATTTCCAAATCATGTTTCCGGCACATAATTCATGGAAATTTACACATTTTCCGAGTTTCCTCTCAACCAGACAAAACTGGAACATTTTGCTACTACCAACCGGTCACTTCTCGAACGAGTACATTCATTCGAGAAATCGTCGAAGGACTCGTAACACACATTCTTTTATTTACTTATTCATACGAATTTTCCCCTTATGCGTGGAAAAATTCGGATTCAATCTTTTCCCTTTTATAAGATTAAATCTAACATCCCTCTCTCTCTTCACAGAGCTGATGGGCAGCACCTACATATGCCTTGTCCCCTTCCGGAGTCAAGAGACAACCGTCGAAACACTCCTCGAGTATAGGATCGATGGACGCACAAGCGTTTTTTTCCTCTCTCATTTGCTCAACACTTGAGACTTGGACAACCAAAAAGTTCAACTATAGACGAGAATTTGAGCCCTTCCCTTCAATTTCCATATTGATGAAAGAAAACAAACCTTCACGCATTACAACAGTAACTGCTTTCTTAATTGTTTCACTCGTTTATTTACTCAATTTCTTTAAATGAGCAATCGAAAGAAACCCCTACGTAACACATTGTTAACACGAAAAGAAAGGACATTTCCCTCTGAAACATTTCAAAGTCGAGAAACCTCATTCCGTGACTTCAGACTTTTTGTTGCCACAAAAATTTCATGACTTCAATTTTTCCCCTTTCCAATTTTTGCTCGCAACAGTGTATGGCCTAAGTCGCCGCTTGCGTCTATAAACTCAATTCTATCTATCTATCTATCCTGTTCGATTCAATTCTACGCGTCGTCAAAGATCGAAAAT